>CAUYRT010036022.1:0-13636 GCA_963574885.1 Lepilemur ruficaudatus
CTCATTTTTTCTATACATATCTTTAGCTGGCCAATTAATTTCTTTCTTTCTATTTATAGTAGAGACGGGGTCTCACTCTTGCTCAGGCTGGTTTCGAACTCCTGACCTTGAGCAATCCGCCCGCCTTGGCCTCCCAGAGTGCTAGGATTACAGGCGTGAGCCACTGCGCCCGGCCTAAAGACCTATCTAAATAAATTGGAAAACACCCATGTTCATGTATTGAAGACATAATATTGTTGAGACAGTATTACCCAAGGTGATCTACAAATTCAATGCAACCTCTATCTCAATAGCATTTATTTTTTTCAGAAATGAAAAAGCCCATTCTAAAATTCATATGGAATCTCAAGGGACCCTGAATAGCAAAAAACATCTTTTTTTTTTTTTTTAGACAGAGTCTCACTCTGTTGCCTGGGCTGTAGAGTGCCGTGGCGTCAGCCTAGCTTACAGCAACCTCAAACTCCTGGGTTCAAGCAATCCTTCTGCCTCAGCCTCCCAAGTAGCTGGGACTACAGGCATGTGCCATCATGCCCGGCTAATTTTTTACATATATTTTTAGTTATCCAATTAATTTCTTTCTATTTATAGTAGAGACAGGGTCTCGCTCTTGCTCAGGCTGGTCTCGAACTCCTGACCCTGAGATATCCACCCACCTCGGCCTCCCAGAGTGCTAGGATTACAGGCGTGAGTCACCGCGCCTGGCCAGCAAAAAACATCTTGAAAAAGAAAAACAAAGTTGGAGAACTCACACTTCCTACTTTCAAAACTTACTACAAAGCTACAGTAATCAAAACAGTGTGGTACTGACATAAGGATAGTTATATAGACCAAAGGAATAGAGAGCCCCAAAATAATCCTTCACATATATAGGTCAACTGATTTTCAACAAGGGTGCCAAGACAACTCAATGGGGAAAAGGCAGTCTTTTAAACAAGTAGTGCAGGGAAAACTGATTATCCATATAGCAATAAAGTTGAACCCTACATTATACCATGAACAAAAATTAACTCCAAATAGATCAAAGACCTAAACATAAGAGCTAAACTATAAAACCTTTTGAAGAAAACATAGAGGAAAAGCTTCATAACATTGGATTTGGCAATCATTTCTTGTATGAGACCAAAAGCATAAGCAACAAAAGAAAAAAAAAAGGTAACTGCATTTCATCAAAATTAAGACTTTTGTGTGTATTGGCTGAGTGCAGTGGCTCACGCCTGTAATCCCAGCACTTTGGGAGACTGAGGCGGGAGGATCGCTTGAGGCCAGGAGTTTGAGACCAGCCTGGACAACAGAGCGAGACCCTGTCTCTATAAAAGATTTTAAAAATCTGCCAGGCATGGTGGCATGCACCTGGAGTCCCAGCTACTCGAGAGGCTGAGGCAGGAGGATCAGTTGAGCCTGGGAGTTCAAGGCTACAGTGGGCTATGATTGTGCCGCTGTACTCTAGACTGGGCGATGGAGTGAAAGCTTGCCTCTTAAAAGAAAAAAAGGTTACTATCAAGAGTAAAAATATGGCTGGGCACAGTGGCTCACGCCTGTAATCCTAGCACTCTGGGAGGCCGAGGTGGTTGGATCGCTCAAGGTCAGGAGTTCAAAACCAGCCTGAGCAAGAGTGAGACCCCCATCTCTACTAAAAATAGAAAGAATTTAATTGGCCAACTAAAAATATATAGAAAAAATTAGCCGGGCACGGTGGCACATGCCTGTAGTCCCAGCTACTTGGGAGGCTGAAGCAGAACGATTGCTTGAGCTTAGGAGTTTGAGGTTGCTGTGAGCTAGGCTGACGCCACGGTACTTTAGCCAGGGCAGCAGAGTGAGACTCTGTCTCAAAAAAAAAAAAAAAAAAGAAAAAAGAAAAGAGTAAAAATATAATGGAAAGAAAGGAAGAAAATATTTGAAAATCATATATCTGATAAAAGGATTGATATCCAGAATATATAAAGAACTCCTACAACTCAAACAAAAAAATAAACCACCCAACTCAAAAATGGAGGACTTGAATAGACATTTCTCCAAAGAAGATATGTAGATGGCCAACAAACACATGAGAAGATGCTCAACATCACTAATCATTAGGGAAATGCAAATCAGAGCAGCATGAGATACCACCCACACACATAGGATGGCTTGTATCAAAAGAAGGAAAACAACAAGTGTTGGCGAGGGTGTGGACAAGACAAAATCCTCGATGGTAGGAATGTAAAATGGTGCAGTTCCTGCGGAAAACAGTTTGGTGGCTCCTTAAAAAGTAAACCACAGAATTGCCCTATGATCCCACAATTCCACCTCTAGGTATATATCCAAAAGCACTGAAAGCAGAGACTCACAGATTTGTACACACACATGCACAGCAGTATTACAACAGCCAAAAGGTGGAAGCAACCCAAGTGTCCACTGATGAATGGATAAAAAAAGTGCAGTCTATAATACAATATAGTAATTCAGCCTTAAAAAGGAGGGAATTTTTGACATACACTACAATACTGGGTGAACGTTAGGGACATTACACTAAGTAAAACAAGGCAGTCACAAATTACTTGGCCAGGCGCAGTGGCTCATGCCTGTAATCCTAGCATTTTGGGAGGCCAAGGCAGGAAGACTATTTGACGCCAGTTCTAGACCAGCCTGAGCAACACAGCAAGACCCCACCTCTAAAAAAAAAAAAAAAAAAACCCAAAGAACAAGAAAAATTTGCTCCATGGCGATGCATGCCTGTAGTCCCAGCTACTTAGGAGGCTGAGATGGGAAGATCACCCAAACCTTGTAGTTTGAGATTGCAGTGAGCTGTAATGTCATCATTGCACTCTAGCATGGGTGACAGAGCAAGACCCTATCTTGCAAAAAACAAACCAAAAAAAAGATAATACTCTCACTGCACTTGTATAATAAACCTAGAATAGTCAAATTTGGAGACAGAAAGTAGATTGGTGATTGCCACGGGCTGGGGAGGGGTTATGGGGAGTTAGTGTTTAATGGGCAGAGTTTCTGTTTCGGAAAATTAAAAAGTTCTAAAAATAGACAGTTGTAATAGTTATACATGTTTGTGAATGTACTTCATGCACTGAATTGTATGCTTAAAAATGGTTAAAATGGCAAATTTTATGTTACTTTACCACAATAAATATAAAAGAAAGGAAGAGAGCGTGAAAGAGAATTCTTTTGAAAAGAGGAAAAGGAAAGTCGGTCGTTTGTAATTGCTCCCCTGCTCCAGACTGGGAATTCAGAGTCACAGCAGTGCCCAGTAACTTCCAAATGCTGAAAGAACTTCTGAGGCAGACAGCACTTCAGGTCCAGCTCTGAGACCGGCTCATTTTGGGACTAAGATTGCAGAGAGATTCCAGCTTCCTGGGAGCAGAGGCCCACGAGCAAGGCAGAGGACAGGGGCTGCAACTGCTGGCAGCACCCACTCAGGGCCATCAGCACTCTTCTTCTCAAGAGGCAGCCTGTGTTCCCTGCAGTGGGGCTGCTGCCCACAGCCAGCACGCTGCCCACCACCCTCTTCTCAGACACCCACAAGCGTCCTGTGAGCCACTGGACAGCATTTCCCACTGGCTCTGACAAGAACTGCTAGCGAGACTTTCCATCGTGGAGGACGAGGAGCTTCTCTTTTAGCCCATTCTACAGTTAAGAGCTACAGTGTGAGTTCTAGCTTGTTAAGTTGGAGTATGAGAAAGGAGATAGATGTACTAGCCCATTCCCTCAAACAACACGATTAGATATCTGCCCTCTACTTTCCAGGGCAATTCCTTTTTTTGGAGAAAAGGTCTTGCTCTGTCACCTGGGCTGGAGAGCTGTGGCACCATCATATTTCACTGCAGCCTCAAACTCCTGGGCTCAAGGGATCCTCCTGCCTCAGCCTCCTGAGTAGCCGGGACTACAAGCATGAGCCACTGCACCTGACCCTTTCAGGGCAATTCTACAGCAGATTCACTACCTACTGTGAACCTGTGGCTAAGGCACTGTTGCTCTGTGTCCCACCAGCAACCTAAGGTCAAGCCTTGAAACTTGGGACTACAACATACCACTGGGCAGACCTTTGTCCAAGTGCTGAGGTCCAGCTACCTGCTCCAATGTACCCTGCTCTGCTGCCCCCGACCTGTGTGCAGATCATGTGCAGCACATTCACGGACACATGGGCTGGCGGTGGAGTGCCCTTACCAGCAGTAAGTCCATGGTGTTGAGCCGGCAGAGTTCCTGGTTGATGCTGGGCGTGTTTGTGTGCAGCAGTGCGGCCATGAGGCGGGCACCATGCAGACGGGCGTTCCCCAGGGGCTCCTCCAGAACACCGATGGTGGTCAGGATTGCTTCTTTCTGCAAACACAGGAGGCACCACCCAGTTGGAGACTTGTGACCATGATGCCACCGCCGGCTTCTCTGAGCCTCCTGTGCCAACCGCTCAAGGGCTGGGGCCATTGCTCCATGACATGGCCCAGCCTAGGTGAGAGTGGGCATGTGTGTGGGGGTCCTCAACACAGGGTTACCTGCAAGAGGCGATGAGGGGATTGAGGGGCTTAAGAACCCCTCTGCTCCCCTCAGGGCCTCACAAAGAGTGGCCAGGGCAGTCCAGTGCTCCCAGAAGCCCAGGGCACTCCGGTCTGAGCCTGCCAGGGCAAAGAGCTGTGCACCTCGGCATATAATATGTGTCCAGGGTGGGGCCTGTGGGACCAGTCTGAGGTTGGCCAGACCCCACAATCGACTGTAGATGCCCAAAGGGCTCTCTCTCTGGGGACCCAGTCTCAGGACACTGAGTTAACAAATGCCACGAGAACACTCTCGGGAGAGACTGGTGGTAAAGCCAGCCTCATCATATGGGATGCAGGTATTTTCTGATCCCGCAATCAGCATAATGATCAGTTAATGATCTGCCTTCTCATTAACTGAATGAATGTCCAGGCTGACAGAATAGAATCCCTGTGTCCATGAAGCTCACATACTAGTGCGGCGGGGGGGGGCAGACAACAAACAAGCTGGTGAGATAAACTGCACTGCAGATCAGGGTGGGCGCTGAGCACCAGGGAGGAGGACGTGGCCGTGCCTGGAGAGAGGGGCTACGAGAGACGGGGCAGATGGGGTGCTGACCGCTGAGATGGAAGGCACCTTTGTGCACACCACCCTCTTCAACACGGCCTACGAGTTGCCCAGAGCTCTGAGCAGAGCAAAGGCCCTCCCCTGGGAAACCTGCCCCTGTCGGAGCTGAGCATCCCTTGACTGGGTGTCCCTAGCTCGGAGGCCAGGCCTATGGTGACCTCAGGCTTAGCCGCCTGGGGAGGCTGCAAATGTCCCACTCCCAGGCTTCCCTTACAGAGGCAGCGACGGACGTTCACAGATGGGGGGTCCTGAAAACGTGTTTCAGCATCAGCTGGTGGTCTTCAAGCGGGGGTCTGGAGATGGCGGTGTTAGCGCACATTCATTCCACACTCTGCCTCGTCTGGGATAAACTGTGGGGTCTTCTCCTCATGAATCATCCAATCCTATGATATCTTCAAAGGCACTCAATAGCCGTTTATGGCCATTTACCTTTGGCGGGTTGAGCAGGAGCTGGTGGAAGTCCTTCAGCCGTGGCCCGATGCCCTGCAGGACACTGCTGCTGACGACGTACGACCTTTCCAGTCCCTGAGAAAAGGAGTCCACCAAGCCCTCTGTCCTGTGGAGAGGAGAGCAGATGGCGAGGCGGCACACCCAGGCCACATCTCACTCCCTAGCCAACGTTTCAACTCATTGTCTTCTTCCAAAAAGAGCTCTTTTTAATGTTCCCAAAAACAATCTCAACAGTGGGATGACTCAAGGCCTCCACACGTGATTTGATGACTGCCAGAGAGAAAAGAACAGCACTGGGTGACATTCGAGAATGCAGAGCCAGAGGAAGTGACCTCGGCATCTGCCCCTGGGCCGTGCAGCCCCTGGAGAGGTCATTCCTGCTTCTGCTTTGAAAACATTCACTGTTGTCCCCAGCACTCAGCTGAGAAACAGCAGACAGGACTGTCCTCATTGTCTCTTTGTCTTTTTCAAGCAAGTTTTTCTGAGGTATTTGTAAAAGCAATACGTAATCATTATGAAAAATTTTAATATGCAAAAGGATAAAAAAACAGAGGAACAGCTGGCTTATCTCTGTTTTCCTAATTTTTGCAGCATCTCCTCCATTACATGCAGGGTTGAGCTTGGCCCTCAGAAGTGGCCCAGATTTCCCACGTTTACAAAGATAAAAAAAAAAATCAATATTCCGGTTGCCTAACTAGAGAAAATGATTATAATGTCATAATTCTATTTCTAGGGAATAATCTAATAAATATGTATTAAGTAGTACGAAGAGGAACTGCTAATAATCTCACTACCACAATTAAGCCAATTTCTCGTCATTTTCCTGTTCTTTCTTTCTTTTTAAAAAATGCACAGGCTATCAGTGCTGGGCGCTAACTGAAGGTCTACATAGCACGCGGAAATACGAGAACCACAGCCACCTTCACAGAGTCCGACACTGTCCCAGCACTTGATGGGACAGACGAAACAGGGATGTCCTGGAGACTGCAGGCCCGTGGCATGAGGGAGCCGGAGCCCACTGATGGAGCTCGAGGACCGGGGAGAAGGCAGGAGGGACGGTGCCCAGACAACTGCAGTGCCCTCTCGTCTGCTGCCTCCTCTCCTGGCCTCCCTTTGCCACTTGCACAGTGTCCCAAAAGTCCCATTTGCTCGGATGGTCTTGGCAGCACTCAGCCTGATCCGAGAGTCAGACTAGGCCCCCTTGATCCAGAGACAGTTCCAAAGACTTCCTGAAACATCTACCAGGGGTCCTGGACGTGTCTCAAGCACCAGTATCCCCAAACAAACTCAACCTTTATCACTCAAACTTGCTTCTGCTGGCTCCCCATCTCTGCCCCTAAGACAGCTGTTAAGTGCAGCTGTCTTAACCAATACTGCCCCCCACTCGTGTCCACATTGGGACCCCTCACTGCCTTAGCCCAAGGACTGTCTCTAACTAGATGTAGCCTTCCAGGGAAAACCTTCTTGACCTGGAGGCTCAACCTGGTAGCCTCATGTCTTGCAGCCCAATTGGCACTGGGTGTGTGTCCACTTCACTCACCACACCGCACCACGCTTCCTGTCCACACATTGACCTCCTGTGCCAGACAGGGGGCACCGAGAGGAGATAGGCCACATCTCAGCTATCTCCTGGGCCCCAAGCTGGTGACGTGGTAGGTGAACAAATGACACCTGATGCATCAGAAAGCGAAATAGGGACAGCTGCCTTCATTCAGTGCTCAACAGACAGGATTAATCCATATGTATGTGGGGCTTAGCAGATGAAGATGAATACAACATGTCCCCCTGCAAGGGCCCGCAGTCTGGCACAGGCAATGGATGTGTACAAGTCACTGTGCACCGGAGTGGAAGAACCGTGGCACGCTTACACGCACACACACACAAGCCAGGAGGACTTCTCAGAAGAGGCCTTGGGGAAAGCCTGCCAACCACACTGTTCCATACACATCTGTAAACACACTGCAAGGCAATGGTGGGTGCCTCTGGGCCGGGGTGGAACCACAGCAGACAAGGAGGGTCAAAGGGAACTTGGCTGCAGCCATAAGGTAGACCTTTCAACAAGAGGAGTCTATCCATGTTATTACTTGTATAATCAAAAAGTCATGAAAAACACAAACGACACAATCCAGACTGATCATCTGGGCTGCCGCGTCAGTAGTGTCAAACTCTGCTTTCCTATGTTTTCCCTTGTGAGTGAGACTCACCCAGCCCGTCTGGTTTCCAGCAAGGTGAGTAACACCTGAGTCCCGCTGACAAGGCAGCTCTCGGTCTGGTCTTCATCAAACATATTCCTCAGAAGCTGTTCCACGCAGTCCTGCCTGGCAGACACACAGACAGGGTGCAGGGTGGCCTTTCCTGCCTGTGCAGGACCCCAGCAACGCCTCTGTTGGCCCCAGCTCTCTGGACCTGCCAGGTCTCCTCTGGAGACCCCTCCCTCGAGAAACAAGCCCCTCAAATTAACCTGGGCTCTGAACCTAGAAGCATTTCACAACCAGTTCATCAGAATCTGAAACAGAGGAGGGGGCGGCATGTCCTGGGGCTCAGAGACGGCCCCTTGACTCAGGAGAGGTCCACCAGCACTACAGCCCACCAGGACTCACGACTCCAGCGTGGCGAGGAGGGGGTCTGGCTCCGCAGCCTCCTGCAGCTGACCGCCCTGGTCTCTGCCCAGCCTCACGATGTCACAGAGAGTCTGAGACGCATTCGACTGCTTCTGAAAAGACAAAGGAAACACAGAGCCCCTCAGTGCTGAGGAGAAACGCAGCAGAACCAGCCTGCTGGGCACACCTGGCACAGGCTGCTCACTTCTCTGAAGTGTCAGACTTTCTCTAAACCAGTTTCTACAAAGATTCCAAACCAACAGCTTCATTTCAAAGAAGGCTGTGTCTGCCTTTTCCATGTCAAAATGTAGATCTGGTTAGATGTTTTTTTAGCTGTATTGAACGACCCCCAGGAATTCAAAATAGGGCTCATAATGGTCAAATGTGCAACACAGATGCTGCTCTCCACCCCTGGCCCACGTTTTAACATACAGGGAATATGCGACCGTGTTATTGATACTGTACTTTAAAACTAATAATAAGTAGCTACTACGACTCAGAATGAGTCCTGTGAACTAATGAAACAGGGAAGTTGCTACAGAGAAAACAACACACACTCCCTAGTAAAAGTTCGGGACTGCGACTCATGTGCCCTTGCTGACAAGGTGGGTGTTCTGCAGGGAGATGGATACAATTAAGGGGGGAATACAGCCCTGCCTCCGTGCAGCACTGCCCATGTGCTGTGGGAAGACTGAGGCAAAGCAAATACTTACGTGGCTCTTTCGGGGAAAAATTAAAGCAGCCAGGTTGGCTCTGTGGCCTTCAGCCTGCCTTTAGGACCAGGGGAGGCCAGTCAGCCGCCACTCACACCCAGAGCTGGGCTGCACCTTTCAGACCTAGAGGCATCCAACGCCAACCTGGCCTCCCCCATCTATCTGAGGGTGCCCCAGGGGCACAGGGAACAAAGTAGAGCAGCTGGGCAGCATGGAGGCCCCAGATGCGAGCCAGCACCACTGTTTTCAAATGTGCAAAGGAGAGTGTGTGGATATATAGATATTTATAATGCATAGAAAAAGGCCTATCAGTGATTATTGCAGGAGGTGGGGAGTGGCTGAAAGTGGAAGCCCCACTGCTACTTTATATGCTTCAAGGGTGGGTGGCTTCTAGGAGGCCCCTGACAATCCCCTCCCAGAATTCATGCCCTTACAAACCC
Organism: Lepilemur ruficaudatus; assembly: GCA_963574885.1. NCBI lineage: Eukaryota > Metazoa > Chordata > Mammalia > Primates > Lepilemuridae > Lepilemur > Lepilemur ruficaudatus. The sequence goes on from CAUYRT010036022.1 coordinate 9,292, forward strand.
ATCTCCCGAGTGCAGGCTGACCTAGCGACTCACACCGAAAGAGCAGCATACAGCAAGAGTGGCAGCTGCCACTGCCCACGTGAGCGTACAAAAGACCGACACGCCAGCTGCCCTGTGAGAGGCCCACATGGTGCATAGCTGAGGGTGGCCTTGGCCAGCAGCCCCTGAGGAGCTGAGTGCTGCCAAGCCACTGTGACTGTGAAGGGGACTGTCCCTGGCTGAGCCCTGAGATGGCCACAGTCTTGTGAGAGACCCTGAGCCACCAGGCCACATCTAGACCCCTGACCCATAGAAACCGATATTGCTAAAGGTAAAAAATACTTGTTGTTATAAGAAAGTAAGTTTTGGGGTAATTTGTTACTCAGCCATAGATAACTAGTATAGTTCTGTTAGAATTGTTTTTATAACACATACGCATTATGTTTTAGTAAAAAAAAAAAAAAAAAAAAAAAGCCTAGAAGTCAGGCACTTGGTTAAAGGAAGAAAAGCATCTAAATGATCTTCATCTGAGGAAAGAAGTGTCCCCTCCCTCACTCCCAAAGCCAGCAGCAACGAGTGACCCAATAGCTCCTGGTCACGGGGACTCTGCGCACACAGGTGGGCTCGTGGGCGTCACACTCACGTCCTCGTCCTGACTCGGATGGATCAATTCCACAAGTCTCTGGATGATCTTCTCTTCATCAAGCCACTGAAAGGGAAAAAAGGTCTGTCACTGTCACAGTTCACATCTAACGAAACAGAAGGGAAGACCTTCGGTACAGCAGAAATCCACACACCCAGGCTCCTGGAAAAGAGATCACTTGACACGCGTATCTACCCAGACCAGAGAGAACACAAAGGACACGCGGTGCCCAAACTCTGGGAATAGCTCGAGTATAAGGGGGACATCCACCTGTCCTAAGTGCATACGCAAGCTCTGTCTTCCGGACATCTCTCCAAAGACCACGGTGCAAATGAGCCCGAATGCGCAGCAGCCCGGGACCCAGCTGGGCGCCAAGGCCAGACAAGGCTCTGCTGCTCCCTGGGCATCGGGGCCGTGCCAGGATCAGAACAGCAGAGCAGCCCTGGCAAGGCCACAGGAGCATTGTGAGGGCTACAGCGTGTGACACTTTTTGAGGTCCAAGAGTGATGAGGGTGAGTGTCAGGGCTCAGGCACACCTGGCTCCTCCATTGCACTGCCCTACCCTATGCCTCGAGTTCCTAATCTGAAAACGGGATGACCTGCCCCACAGGGCTGCTTTGCAAACTGAGTAAAGTCACACGGCTAAAAGGTTGCTGCAGTTATGCGGGCTTCCCCCCAACAGCTGACAGCAGGAGCTGATGCTCACACTGCCTCCACTGTGAAGACGTCAGCCATCAACACTCACTCTCAGTGAGAGGCTGCTCCATGAGGAAATGAGTCATTAAGCTGACAATGAGACCTACCACCTTGACGATCCCTGAGTCTAGGAGCTAGGAAATGGGCAGAAGGCCCAACAGTTCATTTTATTTTAAAATGCATTACAGGCCGGGTGCGGTGGCTCACGCCTCTCATCCTGGCACTCTGGGAGGCCGAGGCGGGAGGATCATTTGAGCTCAGGAGTTCGAGACCAGCCCGAGCAAGAGCGAGACCCCGTTTCTACTAAAAAACAGAAAAAATTAGCTGGGCATGGTGGCACATGCCTGTAGTCCCAGCTACTTGGGAGGCTGAGGCAGGAGGATCGCCTGAGCCCAGGAGTCTGAGGTTGCTGTGAGCTAGGCTGACTCCACGGCACTCTAACCCAGGCAACAGAATAAGACTCTGTCTCAAAAAAATAAAAAAATAAAATAAAATAAAATGCATTACAAACAAAGCCTGCCAAACAACAGTGAACAGAAGTTTGTCCAGCACTGAGTTCCTGGTCGTCTCTGGGAGAGGATCCTCCTCTTTGCAGGGACAATAGGCGGCTCCTTTCACTGACTGACCACCAGGATACAGGCCTCTGCCTGGACGTGCTGCCAGCTGGCCTGTGCTCAGAGGCAGGTGGCAGGACACAGAGCCAGCACCTCACTGGGCTTTTGCTCTACTCCATGGGCAGTGCTGGCAGCCCAAGGGAGGGCAGTGAGGAAAGCCCATTTCTCCTCTTCACAGAACAGAGGCCAGACAGTGCTGGGAAGAAGGGACCTCTCTGCTCTTCGGAATGGCTTGAGGCAGGACAATGGAGAAGGAACCCCTGACAAGAGCAGAGGACAGATACACACACTGGGCAGAGAGCTGGGGGCACAACGCCCTGGTGCTCCCTCAGGGAATGGAAGGGGACTCTGGGACTCACCTGTAGGACTTCCTGCCGGAGCCCAGCAGGCTCCACACAGCTGACCAGGCGCAACAGCAGGTCCATGAGAGCCGAGGTGCCAATGTGCTTCAACACCAGGCTGATGAACTTGTCTTTCTTCTTTAAAAACGTAATCACCTGAAACCAAACACACTTGGTAAGCAAGCAGGGTAGACCCAACAACCTGAGGTGCCTCCTCCAAGAACTCTCATGAGAAAGAGGAATGTTAATTGTATTGAGCAGAAATGATGCAAAGGCCTAGAAAAAGCTGTAAGAAAGACTTCTCCAAGGACAGGCAGAGAGTCCTTCCAGGCAGTGGTGCACACAAGGCCTGGGCTGCGGGCGGTGTGGCGCACAGCTGAGGCTCTCCAGGATGTGCCCAGCAGGGCGGGCTGTGCACAGGCTGTGCACAGGGGCTGCTGTGCACAGTCACCGTTTGGTATGTGTCAGTTCAAGTGTTTCCAACAGAAACGGTTGGCGCAGACAGAGTTGAGCTGGGAGATGATGGTCATCGCTGACAGCCCCAGGCCCACAACACAAACCCTAGAGAGCACCAGAGTGCACGAGATGCTAGTCACTGCCAGAAACCCATGAGCAGTCAAAGGGAAAACAAGACAGGTTTCAGAAAAGAAAAGGAGGCATTACATGGCAGGATGGTGACAGTGCCAACAAGGTGTGAACAGCTAAGTGTAAAGCCATGAGAGTGACAGGGACGTGGTAGACTGCCGGTGAGTGGAGAGGTCAAGACTCCTGGGCTGAGTCTGCCTGCCTCTCACTGCAAGCGCAGCTCAGCTCAGCCGGCACAGATGAAGTGCCACACCCAGGCCGCTGGGCTGGGGGCCGCGGGCTGAGGAAGCCCTAGCATTCCACCGGGAACAACAGGAACACGAGGAAGGTCCACACAGCTGGGGGACCGCAGCGAAGCTCGCTCACTCGTGCTAGGATGAGAAGGAAGAGGAGGAGGGGAGTGTGGGGAAAGAGAGAAAGAGAAGGAGAAGGAGGACGGAGGAGAGAGGAGAGGGGACACAATAGTCGGGGAGGGCAGGGAGCTCTCTTTGAAAAGCATAATTAAATTCCTAGAGAGAACACTAAGAACAAAAGAGAAGGAGCAAACAACAACATCAGGAATGAAACAAGGGACATTGCTAAAGATCCCACAGACATAAAAACCACTATGAGAAGTTAGTAGGAACAATTTTATGCCAATTTGTATAAACTTAGAAAAATGAAAAATTTCCTTGAAAAACATTTATCTAAACTGAAGAAGCAGAAAATCTGTATAGTTCTAGAACATCAAAAGAAACAAAATCCAAAGACAAAAGCCTCCTCCTTGTACAAGGACATAAAACCTTGATTCTAAAACCTGACAAGGGCATAGCAAGAAAGAGAAGTCACAGGCCAATCTCACTGATGACCAAAGATGCAAAATCTGGCAACATAAAAGAGAAAATAATATATCGCAACCAAGACAAGTGTATTCCAGGAATGTAAGATTTGTTTAATGTTAAACAATTAATCAGTGTAATTTACCTATTGATAGAGTAGAAAAATTACATGATCAAGTCAAATAGCCAGAGTAAAACATGCTAAATTTCAACAACCATTCATGCTGTAAACGTCTAAAAACTAGGAATGAGGAGAACTCCCTTAAGTTTGATTTTTTAAAAAATCTATAAAAATCCCACAACAAACATCATATCCAACTGTGAAATGTTGGAAGCATGTCCTCTGAGGTGACAAATAAAACAAGGGCCCACTATCCCCACTTCTGTTCAACGTTGCACTAAAGGTTCCAGCAATGCAAGAAGGCAAGAAAAAGAGATAAAAAGAATAACTGTAAAGAACAAAATAAAACTGTCATTAATTACAGACAACACGATCTTGTACACAGATAAAACAAAAAAATAAAAGTTATGGCCGGGCGCGGTGGCTCACGCCTGTAATCCTAGCACTCTGGGAGGCCGAGGCGGGTGGATAGCTCAAGGTCAGGAGTTCAAGACCAGCCTGAGCAAGAGCGAGACCCCGTCTCTACTATAAAATAGAAAGAAATTAAT
>CAUYRT010036023.1:0-20835 GCA_963574885.1 Lepilemur ruficaudatus
TGCCTGTAGTCCCAGCTACTCGGGAGGCTGAGGCAGAAGGATTGCTTGAGCCCAGGAGTTTGAGGTTGCTGTGAGCTAGGCTGATGCCACGGCACTCTAGCCTGGGCAACAGAGTGAGACTCTGTCTCAAAAAAAAAAAAATAATAATTCTACTCACACCATATTTAATGATCTTTTTGTGTTTATGTTTTTCCATTATGCTACCCTTTTTTATTTGTGTTTCTCAAAATAATTTCTTCTTCACAAAGAATATTTACTTTTATTTTCAGTGACAGAGACACTGTATATTAAAATAGAGAATAGTACAAAGAAGATACTTTCCAAATTCTGGAGTTCTTCATAAATTGCTAGTGGAATCATCAGCTATTTGAGTGGGACTCTTTTGTTCCAAAGGTGAATTGTGATTTTAAAATTATGGAAAGTCTCATCAGAATCCTCTGGCTCCATTCCATTCATAAGTTGGAATCCCGGGGTAGACTAGAAGGGAGAGGAGACCATAATCTATTTTTAAAGCTCACCTGGTGATTCCAGCCAGCACTGGAAACAAATAGAATAAATATTTCATTACCTCATTAACCCCTACTCTCCTCCATCTTGAAATTTGGAGCAATAACACACTTACTTCTAACAATCCCTCTGACTCTAAATTGCCACTGAGAAAAATTTTCCATGTGTCGATGGGAGACACCCTGGCAACCTTCCAAAAGTTTCCTAAGACTAATTGGTCTATATAATAACCAATTAATTCTGAGCATGAAGAGGAGGAAACGAGCTTTTAAGAGATAAGGTGTAAGGCTTCATGATCTGCAGTTTGACTGTCTTTGCCCTCATGGAATAATCTTCGGGAAATGAGGTTTGTGTGTTTCTGAGTTTTACACCACTAAGCTCAAAGAGGTGGGGATACCTGAGCTAAGTTTTTGAAAAAAGGCCGCTAATTTGTTATTTAAAAGTTATGTCTTAAACAGATTATGTTGTTTTGAAAGACCTCAAGTAAATGTCGTAGGGATTTAATTGGCAACTGTAACAGCCTCAGAGACCTTACACCTTTAGAGATGTCAGTGCTTCTAGAACTCCTAACACAAGTCAACCACCACTTTTAGTTTCTTGTACTTGACTTTTGGGAGATCTTTCTCCAAATTACATAAAATGACATGAATGTAGTGAGGAAGAAGGAATGAGCAAGTCACAGATGAACTGTCTCCCCTCATTCTTTGGATATTTTCTTGGGATATTGCTAACTCATCCACTCCTTACAGTGCCGGGGTCTTCTGTGTGGTTGGTCATTGGTTTTGTTTTTGACTTTTGTTTTTTGCATGAATATCATGAACTGCTCTCTCACTTGCTGGCCACTACAGTTGTACAGAATTCTGGAATGTACTTTTAGCATGTACAGTTGGAATTACTCCTTCTGTATTCCCTCATCTCATTAGCAGCTCTGCCAGGGAAAACCTCTTTTCTGCCCCATTAGAGCTTCATTTATATCAAACTTAGCTTTTTTTCTAGAGATGTGCTTTTATTATATATCCTTATGATGTTGCTTCTATCGTGGCTAACACCTGAATAGAAAACAATATAAGTAATATTAAAGAAGAGAAATTTCAGGGTTATAACAATTACTATAAACATATTGATCTAATCAGTTTATTTGGTTAAGAGTTGAGTAATGGTATTTCACATTAATATATGTTTCTTGGTTCTATATATATATTTTTGCACAGGGAACTATTAATTAGCAGTTTTCACTCACTTGTTTATAGTTTTTCTGTAAAAAAAAAAAGAAGGCTGAAAGTTAAGACTGACAATGACCTCTCTTTGCATATTTGTATGTGATTAATGATGGTCTTTCCAAATGTCTATTTTTCGGGGGAGCTATTAAATCTCTAGGTTAATTTTTTTAAAAAAATGATATTAACATAACAAACATGAATTCTAAGAATTTACTTTCATTGTTAATATAAAGACCAAATATTACTTTTGCTTTTGAAACAAAATGTAGCTAATAACCCTTTCAAGACATTCAGCAGGATTAGGAGTGGGTCTGCCATCTGAGATTATAAAAAATAGGCAATATGCCAGAAAGCTGTTTAATAATTTAATAAGTGATATTTACACAAAATTCCCATATACTTCTAAAACTTCGTGAAAACAAATTCAGGAGACATATGCTTAATTCTATTAACTATGACCTTGGGTAAACAATTGACCTCACTTATTTTTTCACATCTATAAAATGATGAGGCCCTGAAATCTGTTAAAATTCATTTTGTTTTTATATTATTCTATGCAATTTTTAATTATTTTCTTTTTGCTTCCCTTCATTATTATAAATGATCAGGATAGTTGGGTGGAATGTCCAAGTTCTTCTTCCTTTACTATGAATTGTTTGAGCTGTCACTATGTCCCAGACACAGTGCTTTTATCTGAGGAGCTCACAGACCACCTGGGGTTATAGGAACTTTCACAAATTAATGAGAACAAAATGTTATTTGGGCCATTAAGTTGGATTTGAGACTGTCTATTTTTGTATATCTGATGCAAGTTTTCTTAAATAGGTCTTACCTGGCAGATAAAGTAATAGAAGGTATTAGTTCCTGTTGCGGTGCCTGAAATTTTCTGAAAGTTATTAGGGCAGGATATATAGAACATGAAGTAATTATATGAAGCTGTGTGGTTGTTGTTTGATACTGATTTGAGTCATTTTGAAGGAAGAAGTTTATTGCGGTTTTCTTCTTTTCCATTTGATACTCCACACACTGATAATACCGGGACTTAGAAACCCACAGAAATATCATCATGGTTTTGTTCATCATTTTGCAAAGACCCAGTGGCACTAATGGTCACTGCCATTGCATTGCAGGGTGCTCTGATGAACAAGTGCCCACAGTAAACATTTAGCAAAACCCCAGCAATTTACAAACCAGTCAACTGAACAGCTCAGGGAAAATCAGAAATCTCCTGAGTTCTTCTGGGGTAGTCGTACAAACTTCCTTATTTATGGCTCCTACCTCGAACTGGGCCAGAATGCTTAATTAAACCATGTCACATCCTAAAATGACTGAAACCAATAAAATGTAAGTGGAACAGGTTACCTGGAAACAATAACTCATTTGAGGATGGGGTCACTTAGGAAACGAGGACCTTTTGTTGAGGGTGGTCACCTATAAAACGTGGGGCTTCCATGTGGGCTCTGGGGGCACAAATCAAAGCCAGGGTGTGGGTGGAAGAGGAAAAAAAGCCATGTGAAAGCACATGTTACCACTACTGGGGAGAAGGCAGATGACAAAGAACAAAAGTAGTAGATGCCAGTCCTCTGACTACAAACACTTGATCGAATCACATGAGGGTCCTTGTGTATAATGTAAAGCACTCATACTGAGCCATTTAACACTAGAGACAGCATTTCAGAACTTTCAGCTTTCATACTAGAAAACAGCAGTGAAGTATAGAAAAAGAATTTATAGAATATGAGAAATGTTTTGCCACTGACGACAGCTTGATAATTAAGATGCATGCCTCTTTAATCCCCGTCACTGACCTTCACACAGGAGCCCCCTGAGTTGTGTCTTCTTTAGTAGGTTGTAGAAGAGCTTATGGAACAAGTTAGTCAGTCCACTGATCTTTAAGATTCTATAAAATTTGATTTTTAATCAGGAAACTCAGATAATTATGCTTTTTAACTTTAATCACATTTTTCACTTGTACTTCTTTTATTTCTCTTCTTTCTTGTGTTGGAATGCTTCATTTTCCATCGAGTATCCTCCCTCCTTTCCAAGTTCATGTGTGTGTGTGTGTGTGTGTGTGTGTGTGTATGCACGTATGCACACACATATATATACTATTAATATATATAATTCAGGATATTACTATCCTTCATATCAAAGAAATAATAATTTAATAACTACTATGAACTAAATTTTAAATTGAGGGTGGTAAAGATTGTTGACTGAGTGAAAAATATCTCAAGTAACTTCTATTTATTTTATTCTATTGTATCGTTTTATTTTATTTATAAGTCTGGGTCTTGCTCTGTCACCCAGGCTAGAGTGCAGTGGCATCCTTATAGCTCATTGCAGCCTCAAACTCCTGGCCTCAAGCAATCCTCCTGCCTCGGCATCCCACAGTGCTGGGATTATGGATGTGAACCACGACACCTGGCAACTTCTATTTTAGATAGGTACATAAGGTTAATGTCATTGGGAAAATTGGAGAACAGTGCTAGATTAGGTATAATAGCTTGTTATTTTTTAATAGAGGTTGTGGACTTCACGTTGGGCCTTGGAGGATAGTTATGGTTGGCTTAGGTGGAGAGAATATCTCAGAGGTTTGACATAGACGTTGGTGAACAGATTGGCATGGTCAGAGTAGAAGGGGGAGAGGGTAGGAAATAAAGTTGGAAGGCTTTTAGAACAAGGAAGAAGTAGCTGAGCTCAATGAAGCAAAAAATAAGAAGCTATAGAAGATTCCTTGAAGAAGAAACATTTTGGGGAGGAAGTGGAGCTGGCCAGGTCACCCATGAGACTGTGAGAATCCAAGAAAGATGAACAGGGCTTGGATTAAGACGGTTGCACAGGAAAATCAGCAGGGAGAAAGTAAGATGGATATTAGCACTCAACTAGGAATAAAGGAAAAAAGAGAAGGGTGAATAAAAATGACTTTAAGGTTATACATTTGAGTGATATTAAAAATGGTGGACATTGACAGAAGCGAAAATTTCAAGTGCAAGAAAGAAGGGAAATAAAAATGCATCGCTTTCTCTATGGTGAGTTTGAAGTGGTGGCAGGATGATGTAAGATAAACATCATTAATTAATCTGCAATTAAGATACAATTGCAGAGACAAAAGGCCAAAAAATAAAAATTTTATCTATCTTTCTGTTTTAGTATAGTACAAAGAGTATGAAATTTAGAGTTGGAAGTCCTTAATTCAAACCTCAGCTCCACCAAATACTGAATGTCTGATCCTTAGTCTCAGTTTTTGTATTTGTAAATCTGAGTTGATAATTTTATATATATATATATGAAATACATATATATGAAATATATATAGGAAATATATATGTGAAACAGAATAGTTGTAAGGACTAAAATGAAACAATGTTTTTGAAAGCACTACGTCCATGGTAAGATTAGTTACTATATCACCAGCTTTCTCCCCCTTTTTTACATGAGGGAAGGAAAAAAGGAAATATACTTAATACTGAAAGGATTTAAATGTCCATGAAGGTACCAGCATGAATTATTGTTTTTAATATATACACAGATAGATACAAAGAAAAATATAGAGACATGTGTTGTGTGTTTACATACCTACATTTCCTACCTCCTTTCACTGAGAGAGCTTAGAAGTGGTGATAGCTCAGTAGCAGTGAGCACACCTAGCTAGCCCAGATCTTGGCTTCTATTATTTCCAGATAGAATGAAATAGAACTTCTTGGGAGAATGGCTGACTCAAATAAGAAAGTATCAGAAAATGATGGATCATGTCGACCAGAAGGAGCTCCCAAGATCCAATATAGAGAAATATGAGCTGCAAAATATTAATGAAAGTAATGAATTATAACTCATAGAATAAAATAAATATCTATGAGTCTTTACTAATAAAAGTAAACAATTGAAGAAATGAATAAATAAATAAGTAGGGGAGAAGGGACAGATTTTTCTTATAGAATTCCAATGAACAAATCTAACAGATATATGTAAAGTATAACTAGCACAAAGGTACAGAGGTAAATAGCAATCTGGCTTGTGCTCAAACCACCAAAAGTTTTATTAGTGAATTGTTTTCGACTACAGAATTCAGTGAAAATGAACTGATTGTGTCTAAGTCATCATAGAGGGAAAAACTTGAGATACAGTAGCCTTGTATAATTTAGAATGGCTTTTGCTCTCTCTTGAACTCCCAGACATACTTGGAAAAAGAGATTGTGTTGTTAAATTGCCATTTTTAAAAGTTGATTTCAAAGATAAAATGAAATTACAAGTGCAAAACTGAATTGTTTTGATCTTTTTGTTTTGTTTTAAATGTATGTTTGCAAGTTTGATATAAATTAATATTTGAGGAAATGGCACATTTGGCAAAGGACTTCTGTATAATATATCAAATGATATGACCAAAATTATCAGAACAGTATTTTGTTCATCAGAGTACTATTTTACAGGTATCTGAAGTTGGTCTTCGTTAGTCGTATGTCTGCATGATACTGAACATTGTACTCATGAGATTGATGATATTGGCACCGATGCAATGCATTTCTTACTTTACCATTTTATTCCTAACTCCTTTTTGAGTAAAATAGTAATTTAGAAGGTCCCTTTTTGGGCAACTAACATTGATTTTGCACTTTCCTTCTCCCTACTGGTTTGCAAAATTATAATTTTATTTGGTTGAATTAGTTAGACAACTGTCTATTCTTCTGCTTCTTTTTGTAACTAAGACATGCCATAAATCTGTGCAGGTACCTGTATTACATGCTGTTTTCATTTCAGTGGTTATAATGTATAACTGAGATCTACTTTTTCCATTTTGAACTTGTGCCTAGTAGGATAAAAACTAACTTTGTCTTTTATTTATCATACTTGATTTTCTAATAATTTCCATAAGCAGGAAGCTGCTCTGCACATGTATAGTTAGTAGCCATACAACTGATGAATCACTCCCTTGGCCCCTCCTAAAAATACACTCCATCATTTCTCATTTTAATTAACTTTGCTACAGCATGGCCAAACTCAGTAAAACGTTTTCTGATGTTTTCTGTAACATTGTTTTTAATATTTAACTTGCCTACCTAAATTTATCTTGGCCAAATGTTTAGATATGTAATATCCATTCACTTTTGAAACCAAAGTCTCAGTTATAACGAAATGTATAATGATATTGAAAGTTGAGCCTACACTTTTCAACGACCTTTAGAGCACTCCAACATTGACCATGACAGACCATGACAGTATCTATATTAACGGTACATGCATGTTCCTTACTTACATAACAGTCATGACTAAGTGATATAACGACAACTGAATGTGTTTACCTTGGAGGACTTTCCGTGTTTTCCCTAAGCCTGCGTACTTTGAAGTTTTAATGTGCAAGACAAAAGCAGCATCCTGCTTGGAACAGTCTAATACCCTGATGTGATGGAATTTGACAAACTTGCCGTGTGTATGGTGACCACGGGTTTTCTTCCTATAGCACATCACCCTACCAATTCTAAACACCTAATTATTGTTTTTGCATCCTAAACTGAAAGTTGTTATAGGTTAGTCTTCTGAATCAAACCTACAAAAAGAAATTTTCTTAGGCAACCTGTAGATTGTACCAAGCATAAACAATTGTTTCAGAATTTAACAGAACCAGAATTTTTAACTTTTTGTGAACAGCTATTTTCAATTTTATAAATTAAGAAGGAAATTAAAGATGTTATGAAGAATGGGACAAAAAATTTTCCAGAGAAATTTTTTTTGTCTTCCTTTATACCATTAATACTTAAATGTTAATGCACTATGTTTGCATTGGAAAGTTATACTAATGCTAAAAAGTGATTTAAAAAACTTTTAATTAATGAGTTCTGTAAGCTATAGCTTACTCAGCCTCCAACTCCTGGGCTCAAGCAATCCTCCCATCTCCGCCTCCCCAGTAGCTGGGACTACAAGCACCACACCTGACCTCCCAAAGTGCTGAGATTACTTACAGGCATGAGCCACCATGCCTGGCCTTCTACTGGTGTTAATACAAATTTCCTAGTCTTTGCAGGACTGGAAACTTACCTCCAGGATACACGAAGCCTACTCCAGTAGGCTGGCAGCCCTCCATCCTAACTCCTATTTGCACTGTTTTCCTGTTCCCTTAACCTTGATCCTGGTTGACACTCAGTGCCTATTTGTGGCATGTTTAGCTGCCCGAAAGCATAGCCAAACTCTGTCACTTTCCTTGTTCTCTTTCTTTTCTGCTTTGATGACTGTCACTCAAGTCCCTGTGATGAGATATCTGTACACTGCAGTGACGCAGGCACCTAGGTTGCCTGGTATAGGCTGCAGTACTGAAATCTAAGTTCCATTCCCTGTTAGACACGACAATGTTGTAAAACTTTTAGCCCCCTGATATGTTTAACTTTCCATTTCCAGCTGCTAAAAAGCATGCACGTTATTGGAACACAAACGTAAAACAAAGAATGAAAGGATGAAGCTCATTTAGACTTGATAGCCGTGTCTAAGTGAGTGTGGCATGTCAGTGCATTTTAAAGACTCTGAAGTGGAAAGAAACCTGTAGAACAGAACACCAAAGGCACAATTCCATCTCAACAAGCAGTATATTGTAACTGAATTAAAAACCCCCTAACATTCCGGCACACTAAAGCACAGTAGATTTAAATGGGATCTTTGTGATTCTACATATCCTGAAGAAGCAGTTTCTCTCTGTGTGAAACCACCTGCATTTTCATAGAAGCTTCAGGAATAAAAACACATCCGGGCAAGATATAAGTGAAACGTATAGACAAAAGGCTTAAAGGTTCAAAGGCTTTTTTCTTCTTCCCTTTCCTCTTAGAGCTTAATTATCATTTAATGGCACAGAGTGTATAGGTCAAGAGTAGTAAAATTGACTAGGAAAATGTCTTTACTATGTAGGAAAAAAAAATAGAATACTATTCTGAGATGTCACAACTATCAGACCATAAGCTCTAATGCAACTTAATTAGAGGTTTGTTTTTTTCTAATTAGCTCATTTTGGAGTAGGTTCTTCTTTGAAAAAACCCACCCTTGAAATTGTGTTCTTACAGTATGGACATATTTATATTCTGTGTATTTCTCAACATTTTAGTTTCTTTTATGTATGTTTTAATAATGTCTCTCCCTTCACTTTCCTCCCCTGCCCCCAAATTTTCAACATATTGAAGTTATAGTATTGCAGTCTTACTATAGTGTGTACTTTAAATGTATTTAGGAAAATGAATGCTCATTGTGATAAGATTTAGCTAAGGGATGGATCATTTTTATAAGTACGTGACATTGAAAAAAAATTTTTTGTAAGTTAGAAAGTAATGAAATTTCAAGTGTAGAATCGTTCCAGACAATTCCTTTGTACCCTTGGAACAGTAGCCTGAAGCATGATGGTGGCCTCCCAGCCACGCAGCTCATGAGATTGATGGCTCTAGGAGCGTTTGGGGTCTGCCATTAGACCTGTGGGTGGGGTGAAGAGAACTGATCCAGAGCAGATCACACCAGGCCCTGCAGGGCATGCCAGGAATCGTGTCACATAATTGCTCCATCCACCATGTAGGACACAGTCCACGTTGGGGTTTTCACTCGACTTGCAAATCAAGCAAAGAGGAGCCCCCCCACCCCGCCTCTATTCTTGGTCAACATGATACCACCCACTGATACTGATTATGAGACAAAGTTTCAATCTGGGAAAAAATGTGATGATGAATACACCTTGCGAACTGTACTTCCCCCAACCCTGTTTGTGGCAGCCCTCCAGCTGGAGAGAGGCACTAGAGTTGTGGTCAAATAGGCCAGATTTAGAAGTCAGAGCTAATCCTCTCCAGTGACAACAGGAAGAGGAAAATGCAGTTATACTTTGGGGGCAAGTTAATCACTGGTTGTCCCTAGATAGAGGCGAAGGTACGAGGACTTGTTCCTAAACGGTTGGTGAGTAAGGTGGGGATCAGGAGGAACTTCGTTGTGAGTTACCACTAGGCGAAGCCTGAGGAGGTTTGACCCTTTTATTCTGAAATTAGGGATGAATGGAGACAGCAGGTGGAATGCATCCAGGGACCCAGGCAAGAGAAACGAATGCAGAGGGAAATAAGAGCATGTAGACTCACTACTTGGCTTTTTGAAATTGTTTATTCTATCATTTAATTCTCATGATGAAGTAGATGTTTTTAACCTCATTTTTCAGGTGAGGAAAATGACACTTGGAAAAATTACTCATTTTTCCCAAAATTTGGCAGTAAATAAATACCTTAAGAGACAGACAGACCCCAGATGTTGGAGTTCACAGCCCAAGCCTTTTCTCTAACCATGCTTGTCTATATCATGACACAGTATCTGATTTTTTAGTATTTTAAAATTAAGTTGTACAAAATTTGGAGCAATCTGATTCAAAAAGACAAAAAAGAATAAGTCAAGGAAGAATAATCAAAGCTAACTTCTTCATAGCAATGCTATGTACCAGGCACTGTCTTAAGTACTTGACATGCATCAATGTATTTAATCTTCTCAGCAAACCATGAGGTAGAAAGGACTGTAAGTCCTGTCTGTCAAATGGAAAATGTTGAAGTTTAAGAAGGAAGAAAGAGCTAGGACTCCAAACAACTTGTATCTGTGCTTCTGCAACTGACCTTGAAATGCTATAAAGAAAAGGAGCCGTGATGGAAAATATATATCATTAAGATACAAAAAACCATTTCTAACTTTTCAAAGAACAGAGCAAACAGAGTGGGGGGAGTCTCTTAAGAATTGTAAAGTGGTTTATACTATAGCAAGGTCTCCAGTAGTAAGATCATAGGAAGGAGAAGGACAGAACGGTTAGAATAAGTGCTCAAATCATCTCCATACTACTTGCATCTCCAACAAGCCATGCTCCAAAAAATAGCATGAAAACAGATGTTGAAGTCCTAGATGTCTTCAACAGAAATCTCATTAGATTGGAAAAGAGGTGAGGTGGGTCTCCCAGACCCAGAGTGTCCTATGGTTGGTTTGTTTGGAGTCAGTTTATTAAACTGCAAGTGGAAGTAGCACAAAAATTTCTTGAAAGTTATCTTTTTCACTGCAGCCAGAGAGAGAACCCAAGACCATAAATAAAAGCATAATAAAAAAAAGAAGGCTACTGAAGTATTACTGACTACAAATACAAAAAGGTGGGAAGCTCGTAAAGGTCTTTGAAGGTCACTTTGACTCTGCTGAACAATGAGGTCAAGGACCTGTATGATTCCTTTATACCATAGAAAGATCGATCTTCCTTTATCTTAATGTAGACTAATAATAAACTGAACTGTATCAGGTTCTAGAACAAAGAGAAGAAAACACCTTGTAAGACATAGTTTTTAACATTTGATCCTTAGATTAGCTAAATCGAATGTTATTAAAATAGAAAGGGCATATTTTAGTAAAATTGACATTTTAAAATGTCAGTGGTTAATGAAAACTGTATTCACTCTTATTGATTATTCTTTTTTAGGAAGAATTTAGGATAAAATTAAATTGTCATGACATACTTCTTTGTTAACCAAATAGAACATGACCTTTGTGTTTAATCTGACAAAATCAGATTAGAACTTTGCCATATAGTCTGAGTTATCAAAATATGAAGCCAGGAATAATTTGATAGCCATAGAAATTTACAACTGGGAAATTCTAATTTCAAACATTAGAAGTATCATTAAAAAGGGCAAGACTGAATTTTTATGGTGCTCATTTCTTCAGGAGGCTTAGTTACTGCAAATAGCAGATATCTAAGTGACCAAAGTCTGATAGTGGCAAAGAATGGAGAGTTCCACTTGCTGTGGGTCATGAACACAAGTTGGAAATGCACGTCTGTCTCTGAGTACTTAGTGTAGGCTTATAACTGGGAGGTACTTTGCACTTATGAGTTGCTGTATTATTGGTGATTGTTGTGTATAAAAGATTAGCACTTACTTTGAAGGTAAGACTTGTTAGAAGTGAAGACACATATGAAAAAGAAAAAGAAAAACAGTGGAGAGGAGGAGCAGGACATGAATGTCACAGATTAGCGGCAACGTCGGTGAAGGTGGGGGCCACACGGGTGGTGGCTGTGAGGAGGATGAGGTAAGGGCGGGACTCTGTTGACAGTCCATCAGTAGGGAATAAGAGAACTGATAATAAACGAACACAGAACAGCTCTGCAGGTGGAAAGAACGGAATGAAAAGAAGTGTTCACCACATATAATGCCCTAGAGGCCCACGATAGCCAAACCACAGAGCTGCATGTGTGTGGAGACACTTACTGTACGTTTAAAGAAAAATCATATTTCTCTGGCATTAGCGGTGATTACTCTCCATGTTTCATAACCGTATTTATGTATACCCTGAACTAAACATGTGTGATCCGTAGTCTTACCTGTACCTAAACCCACCTTCTGGTGTGCGGCTGTCATTGCTGTCGTGGCCGTTTGCATTCGTTCTTTCCATTCCTCCGCGGCTTTGTGTGGTTACCCACGTGATTCGGTGCCTGGACCGTTTCCTCTGACAAAATCAGACATCTGAAGGAACGATCACACAAGAACTGACAAAACAGTGACGTGAGCGAAATAAAGGCGCATTTAACAGTAATTGGGTAAATGGCTGCAGGTTGCTGTTCTTGGAGATCCGTTGAAGCATCTCTGTGTGAACATCAGTAATATTACACGCTTGCCTTTTTTTATTTAAATGCTGTGTAAATATTTATGGGATGCGAGACATAAACAGACCACTGCAGTGCAGAGCAGCAGTCACTCTGGTGGCTTGCTGTCCCCAGGCAGGGCTGGCAAGAGGAGTCTTGTAAATACGGAGAGAAGGAGGAGAGTGATCCAGGTGGAGGATTAGATATTAATAAAAGTCCAGAAGAAACTGCAAGGGAAAAAAGGCAAAGATGAGATCATGAAGACTGGGGCCGGGGAAGGATCAGATCTCACAGGAGTCTGGACCTCATTAAAGATTTTGGCTCGGATTGTGAAGATTATAGGGAGTAGCCCAAACAAGTCTGAGCTCTGGAAAGATCTCTCTGCCTACAGTGAGAATGGGTTGAGACAGAGCAGAGCTAGAACCAGTGAACTGTTTAGGAGACAGGTAGAGTAATTCAGTCAGGAAATGAATTACTGACCTAAGAGAGCAGCAAAGGGATGGGAAGAAGTAGGCTTAAGGGGAATGTCAAGCACCTGGAGATTTCCAGCTTGGGCGGCAGAGTGTACAGGGCTGAGCCAAAGAAGACGGGGCCAGGATCAGGTTTGATGAGGATGTTGGCTTAGGGGAGAGATTCTTTACTGACCTAGGAAAGCACTGAGAATGTTTAAATACTAACTTTAAAGAACTAAAGAAAGGAAAAACATTTTTCTTAAAAATATTCTTTTGGCCAGGAATGGTGGCTCATCAGGCCTGTAATCCCAGTATTTCGGGAGGCCAAGGAGGGAGGACTAATTGAGGCTAGGCGTTCAAGACCAGCCTGGACAACATAGTGAGACCCTGTGACTACAAAAATACATTGAAAAAAATTATCTGGGCATGATGGTGGACATTTGTAGTCCCAGCTACTGGGGAGGCTGAGGCAGGAGGATCACTTGAGCCTAGGAGTTGGAGGTTGCAGTGAGCTATGATGATGCCACTATACTATAGGCTGGGCAACAGAGCGAGACCCTGTCTCTAAGGGAAAAAAATAATTCTTTAATAACTGCTCTTAAAATAAAAAAACCCTTAATTTTTAGAGATAGATCTGTATTTTCTTATCATATTTACATTTCTTCCTTCCTCTTTTCTTACCTCTCTTCCTCCCCTCCTTCCTTCCTTCTTTCTTCCTCCCTTATTTTCTGGTAGAAAAAATAAATCATATATTGACCTTGTAGCATGATTTATAAGCTTCTAACTCTAAAGATTAAACACGTGCAAACATTAGCATAGGAGTGTATTTCCTGTAGCTCGTTACCATACAGATGAGAGGACTAAAGTACAAAATGCAGCTAATAATGCCCTGTCCAGTATTTATTCCATAACGGCATATAGATAATAGCATTGGTGCTCAGAGGACATTGATATAATTTTAGAAGAATGAATTAACAATATTGATTTTAGAATATTTTTATGATTGTATACCAGAGTTTTTGATTGCCTATAAAGTGATTCTGTTTCCAAAAGAAGAGTAGGGCATAATTGAAAACTTAAAAATAATTCTTCCATTTTCCAGGGAGAAGAAATGATGTATAATCACAATATTTATTCCAGTATGAATAATATATGAAGGATTATAAACAATTCTTTATATTTTTAAGGTGCATAGAATAAATTTGCTCTAGAGAGATCTTGAAATAGAGCCCAAGTGAATTATCAGTTGGACAATGAAATTCAGATTCTTATTGGAGCTCTGGTTTCATAAATGAAAATATAAATGTCTAAATTCATCAATAAAATGAATTTAGTCTCTCATCCCACAATTGTAGTGCAACTGTTCTTGATTAAATGTAGACTCAACATACCATTTTTTAAGAAAAACAGTACCATGCTTTACAATCAGTCACTCGCTAACGCAAGTACAACACAGCTGGAAGAACCTACTTGACTCAATGTTTTAACATACTGCAAGAAAACGGTTGCCATCCTCACAATAAATCGAGTTTAATTGGTAATTCTAAAATAAATACTCATACCACTCCAGTGTGAGACAGCAGGAGACATTAGTTTGAACTTAAATTTGTTCTTGATTTACCAATGCCTGTTTGCTGCTTGGTAGTGCGTTTTAAATGTTCATGTCTCTTGCTAGATTTTAAATGTTGGGTGTGTGCATTTTGGGTGGAAATTATGATTTTAATATACTTTGAGACCAATAGATTAAAGTATTTGAGTATATGATTCCATAAAACTGGGCTCTGTTTTACAGTTGAAGAAATCTTTTGGTAATGACAGATGTATCGAAACATTTAAATCCCAATATTTTGTGTCGTAGCCCAGAAAGTTTCTGAAAAGTTGTTATTTCTCTAGAATCCCTAGTGCGAATGTACAAACTGAGCATATAAATGCATGTAGCTTAATGCCTGTGAACTTTCCAAGGAATGCAGTGAGCAAATACGAACTGAAGTGAGAAAGGAGAAGTGTGGGAAGGGTAAATGGACATTTATTTGCCAGTCTTAGTCGTGGATAATTCATTTGAGCTTAGTAGTGGAGTTTGCTTAATAGTAAGACATTATTTGGGAAGGTTGATTACAAATTCTCATTAGTACAATGCTCCTGTTTATCTTGTCTAGATGCTCAAGAACTGTGTCTAACTGCTGTGGCATGCGAGTCTCTTGGACAGATAGGTCTGGACAACCGTAGCATGCAACGTATAGGGCATGGCTGTTCCGCCTTCTCCCCACCCTCCCACACCCATCCCTTCTAAGAATGCTGTTACTTTGGGTGCCAGACTTTCCCCATAAACTGATCAATATTTATGCCATGCACCATTCATTTTAAAATCATCTTAACTGAGTACTTTTCAGAATATCTTTCTGTCTCTCTAGTTCACAGATGGAAATTTACCAGAAATGGTAGTAAACTAAAACATTAAGTCAGGTTTCAAAAAATAACTATAGAGCCATGTTGTAATGGGGCCCTCTTCTTGCTCTTTTGTTTTAATCACTTGACCCTCTCTTCAAATAAATCTTGTGGGGAGTCCCTGCTTTAGTAGTTAACCATTTTCTGAGAATTATGTACACGCATATTTTTCTTCAGAAAATGTAGGAGTGCACAATGGCTAAATTGTTTTATTCATGTTGCATTTCAAAGTCCGGTTCAGTGTGGCAGAACATAGAACCAGTCAAATGGCCCTGCAGGCTTGCTTCGGACACCCTATACTTCTTGCCTCAAGGCCCCTCTAATGTCAGTCAACGGCATTTATTGAGTGCCCACTTTGTTTTGGGCATTGTGTAGAGCAGCCTTTGGAGAACTTCACAAGTTGTTAGCACTGTTTATTAAAGAATGTTGTCCTTTATATACCAGAAGTCAAGAGGCAGCAGTCTGGAATGAAAATGAAAGCTGGGAGGAATGTAAAATTAAATTGGTTAATTGACGTTTGCGGACACATGAATAACTTGGCGATACTCGTTTTGATTACTTTGTCTAAAGCGTAACAGTAAAAGTCACTTACACTGACCTCAATTAGAAAAGTGATGCCACACGTTAATGCAGAGACGCTAGTGTAGATCCATAAATTATGCAACCGTTTTCCTGACTGACCAATTATGTAACAGATTCAATTGGTAAAAATCGTTATCTGTTTAACTTTTAGTCAAATAAATTGTTCGAATGTATCCAAACATAGAAGAAAAGAGCACGCTGCCTATCTAATTGCACAGAATGTTCTAGTTTTATTTCCACAGGTCAGTAGTTCCCAAAGTCAAAAGAACTTGTCCTTGGTGTTTGGGATATGTGGGCATCAAGAATTTTGCATGCATTAGGAATAACTAAACATGAGTTTAATTAGATAAATACATTGGACTGAAATAGTCTTGAACTATAGCTACCATGGTAAAAAGAAAAAAAAGTACAGGAGGTAGAAGGACAGATACTAATCTAAGCAGATTTATAAATTCAGCAAAGGTAATATAAATCTTACATCCTAACGATGATCTCAAAAATACAAAGAGTTAACTAAGTACCATGTTAGGAAAGTTTTTTTGCACATAATAGCTTAGATTAAGAGAGACTCTACGTTACTTTTTTCATTCACGTGTGGATATTCTCAAATAACCCTCACAACTTGGAGGAGAGAAAAAAATTAAATTCTATGATTCTGAGTAAAACATTCTGTTTTGGCACTTTAATGACTTGTGGCAAAATATTTTTTCTATATTTTTGATAGCACTTGCCCTTTAAGAATAAATTAATCAAAACATTTCAGGGAAAATGAGACTAGCTTATGTAGCTGATTTGCAAGTCTTACAAAGTCCTATAAAGCTGTTCTGCAAAGTCAGTTTGGGAGACTAGGACTATTTCCAGGGGAAAGTTATTTTACAATTGTAAGTTGTAGGAAGCTGTGTCTGAGTGTGGTTTCCAAAGTGTGTCAAGTGTATCGATGGGGCTAAAATTCAGGAAAGGTAGAGCGAGAGTGAAATGGTCTTCACCTTAGAAAGGGTACCAAGCTCCTTTCCAAGGTGCTCCCAGTTACCAATAAAGAGTTTGTCATATATCACAATGGTTCTTTTATCTTGCTTGTTTGTCTACCAGGAAACACTACTGAACAAAGCCAATCCATACAATCAGAGACCGTGATGCGAAATACCAAGTAATTTTTATCCTTTTTTCCCCATGTGAATGGATTAAATAGATGGTCAGTTAACTATCAGCTCGTGTTAGGTGTGTGTTCAGATGTTACAAGTTCTGTATCATAAAAGCAAGGAAAAACTTCAGAGCTGGGAGGGATCTAGCAATCTAATCCCCTTAATTTTAACAAAGAGAAAATGGAAGCCTAGATTTGGTGAAGATTGAACAAGTTCACACAGGTAAATTAGTGGTAGAACCAAAACCTGAAATTAGTAACTCCTACCTAAGAGGTCTCTTCAAAACTTCACTTCAGCAGCTGTGATCTAACTCGTTAAGTTAAATTATAGAACTGAGACAATTATGTATTTTCTAAGGTGCTAGTTTCCTGATGGTTCTATAATCATGACTTCTTACTTGCAAGGTGAAATTTAAAACTGCAGTGAATGATTTTCAGATTTGCTGTCATAGAGACTTCAGCAGTGACTCTCAGAAGATTACAGCTGAGAAGCCAGCCTTTGTTCTCTGTCTTTAATCACTTTTCTCTTATGATGGATTTGAAACACAGCAACACAGATGAAATAATAACATTAAAAGTGCCTGGGAAGTTAAGAAGATCTTGCAAATATGTCACATCATGAGGGCTTTGAATTTCACGTTCTAAGTCCTGTATCAAATTCAAGTATCCTGCTCTAAGTGTGGTCAAACTTGCAAATATTTGCTTTCTGAGTAATTTGCCCTAGTGACTTTGAAGAATTTTTGAGGAACAGTCTGACATTGTTCTGACCTGGCAGACAGCTTATCCCTTGTCAGATATCCCCAGAGATCACAACTGTCTGGAGAGCATGCTATTAAGGCACAGTGCTGCACGGTATTTGCTAACCTTGCCTTCCTACTTGATAAAATCTTAAGTATGTAGATTATAACATCACCAAAGCTTTTGGGTGATGCCAAACTTGTTTGGCAGCCACTCTTAGTTAACGAC
Organism: Lepilemur ruficaudatus; assembly: GCA_963574885.1. Taxonomy (NCBI): domain Eukaryota; kingdom Metazoa; phylum Chordata; class Mammalia; order Primates; family Lepilemuridae; genus Lepilemur; species Lepilemur ruficaudatus. The sequence goes on from CAUYRT010036023.1 coordinate 17,923, forward strand.
TAGGAGATAGAATTAGATGTTTTAGCTTCTGCAAACTCCTGACATCTTTGTTTTTGATTAGAAATTATCAGATCCACTGGCAAAGTTTGGAGTGATCGCAAAGAAGAAGCTGTTCACTGGAAATTCTGTTTTCATAGCTCTAATATCTTCCAGGTTGATTAAATCTGTTCAGGGAGAGAATAGGAAATTTCAGCCATCACAGGAGCACCAGGGGTTTATTTTTGTCTTTCCTTTGCCCATTCTGGTTTGGGCATTAAGCTTTAGCAGTGGGGTTCAGGGCTCACTAGCTGGTATATTTGGGGCAGCCCTAATAATGGGAATATGGATATTATATTCAACAAGCAGGAAGTTTCTTTATTGGAGAGAGAATGAGAAGATTTCCCTGAGAGGAAGAAAAGAGAGAGGGGTAGAAGAAAACCCATGGCTAATCATTTAGAAAAAGTGTCTTCCAAGAATTGTCATTATGTTACTTTTTTGGTTCATACTCTCCGTGTTGTTTCCTTTCTTTAAAAAGCGCTATAATTGCTTTTCTAGGAAAATTCACCCCAATTGGTGTTAATCTTTTTTCAAAAACTAAAAAAGGGTATTTATTGCAAATTTGGAAATGAAATTAAAGATTTTTCACACTTAAAGATATTTAAAATTATTAAATCTGTGACCGTTACTATGTAAAAAAGAGAAGTTTAGGTCAGTGTAGTTTGGTTAAATATTGATATTATGAATTGTGCTTCTATCTGTGGCTGCCTTTTATTGATTTACTTCATAAACATTTAATGCCAATGTGCATATTTAGGTCTGTGCAGAGTTCAGTGAGGGAGACTAAGTTTATCATGTAAAAGAATGAGAACTGATAGTGGTCCCAACCCTATTACAAAAGATATTAGAACAAATTAAAGGACTAACAAAGGTGCAATGAAGACTTGCAAGGGAAAGCACAGTTTTAAATGAGCTTTGAAGGAGACAGTGAACAGGGACTGCTAGAAGGAGGGTGCATGCCTGGCTGAAGGAGAAGCACACTCCAAGGCTTGGCAGTGGAATGGGTGATGTATTAATGAGACAGAAGGATGCCAGGGACCAAGTCATGCTGTTAAAGCCCAGCAAAATCATTCATCTAGCACCTAGGGACATCTCCCTAAGCTGCGGTGGTTAAATATTTCTTCTCCATGTGCAAGTACAGCATTTCAGATCTCAGCTCCAGAATGAAGTGGGGGAGGCTAAAGATAATTTTTAGGATCTGCATCCAGTGTTTTAAGTTGTGTAACTCTATATTAAAGATTCTATTGAATGTTGAATTTTTATGATTTGAAAATAGTAAACCAATTCTAATAGTGAGGGGGAAAGGGTGCCTCTTTCAACAACTGGAAAAATCTTAGTTTATATTCTTATTTTGGTTTCTATTCTGAATAAAATAGTTCATATATATTCAAGAAGAAGCACCCATTATAAGACTTCTTGGAGTATAGACCTTCTCCAGGCTCTAAGAACCTCAGAGGAAAAGACAGGAAAGTTAAAACCTCATCCTTCCAGAAGAGTTTGTAAACACATTAAACATCATAGCTAACTTAATTCCTATAATGCATGGTTCAAGTATGTGGAATATTTGATGAGAAATTACCATATTACGATGAATTAGTTCAGTCTGTATAAAATTATTCAGGCAATATGAAAGGCTTTTCTTGATACATTCCAGCCGACAGTCTAACCTTGTTACTGATCTCAAAGCTTTGTCTTTGTGGATGCTTTCACTTAAAGCTTTAATATTTAAGATGTTCAGGTTATGCTCCTCTTTAACATGAATGGAGAAATCCTGTGTCTCCTCCCATTATTGTCATGATACTGTTGGTTCAGTCAGTAATTTTTTTAATGATATTTTTCTTTATTGAAGTATACTTTACATATCATGCCTTTACTCCACTTTAAGTATACAATTAAATGATTTTCAGTGAATTTACTGAGGTGTACGGTTAATCACATAAATCAGTTTTAGAGGGATTCCTTTCCCCTATTGAGACCCCTAATTCCACTCCCCAACTACTTTTCAAGCATGTGCCACCCCTCCACAGTGTCCACCACATCACTCAGACGTGGGTTTAGCCCACACCGAGTCAGTAATATTTTAAAAAATGTTTTTAAAGGATGCCGTCACCTATGGCTGAGAAGTTAAAATAATTTTGCTGAATGCTGGTGAAGCCTCTCAGAAATTGGAATGTGGGGTGGGATCCTTATGGTAAGAGGCCAACTCAAGGCTCATAAACGCCAGAATGAAGAGTTATTCAGAACTGGATTGCAGCATGGGGCCCTGTGGAAAGCCACCATCCCAAAATGCCATTCTCAGATTTTAGTGTGTAGGGCTTTGTGAACTCAAATCTGAGAACAATATTTCAGGAATTCTATTTTTAATTTCTTTAAAATTGTTTTTAGTTTTTAAAGAAATAATGACAAGGCCAGGCGTGGAGGCTCATGCCTGTAATCCTAGCACTCTGGGAGGCCGAGGCAGGAGGATCGCTCAAGGTCAGGAGTTCGAGACCAGCCTGAGCAAGAGCGAGACCCCATCTCTACTAAAAATAGAAAAAAATTAGACAACTAAAAATATATAGAAAAAATTAGCCGGGCATGGTGGCGCATGCCTGTAGCCCCAGCTACTTGGGAGGCTGAGGCAGGAGAATTGCTTGAGCCCAGGAGTGTGAGGTTGCTATGAGCTAGGCTGACACTACGGCACTCTAGCCTGGGCAACAGAGTGACACTATGTCTCAAAAAAAAAAAAAAAAAAAAAAAAAAAAGAAAGAAAGAAAGAAAATAAAAGAAATAATGACAAATTGTAAAAATGAATTATAATCTATAAAATGTAATATAGTTCATTTCAAAATATATTTCAAAGCCTGTTTTCTTAAATTGATTTCTTCCAGTTAAAAA
>CAUYRT010036024.1:0-12170 GCA_963574885.1 Lepilemur ruficaudatus
AAAGAAATTAATTGGACAACTAAAAATATATGTAAAAAATTAGCCGGGCATGGTGGCGCATGCCTGTAGTCCCAGCTACTCGGGAGGCTGAGGCAGAAGGATTGCTTGAGCCCAGGAGTTTGAGGTTGCTGTGAGCTAGGCCGATGCCATGGCACTCTACAGCCCGGGAAACAGAGTGAGACTCTGTCTCAAAAAAAAAAAAAAAAGACAGAGGAGGGAGAGGAAGAGAAAAAAAGCATGGAGCATAAGATAGAATTCAGCAAAACCAACAATGAACACCGCGTATTTTATGCCGGGTATCGTGTTAGGGTGATACTGGGATGTGAACGACACTGAGACATGGGCTCCATTTCCAAAGGACGTGGCCCTTGCGTACAGCACACCAGGCAGCATAGATGCTGGAAGGGAGACGGCGGCACACGAGAAGTTCATTTCAGCCGGGGAGATCCACTGGAAAGGCTTCCTACTTAGGTCTTCGATAGGATTTGGGAGATGTGAAGAACAAGAATCGGGTGGGGGAAACAGAGGCAGAAAAGCAGAAAAGCAACAAGTGGGGGTGGGGATTTGTGGCCAGTGAGGTAACACAGGTTGAGCCCAGATTAAAGAAAAAAGAAGGAGGCCCTTCATCCTGTGCCAAGCCCTTTCAAATGAATTCTCATCTAATCTTCCAAACAGCCTTGTAAAATAGATACTATTATTCTCACTGCACAGATAAGCAAATTGAAAGATTAAATATTAGCACAGGGATGGGACTTAAACCCAGGTCCTCTGAGTACCTGGCTGTGTCCCTTTCAGGGTGCTGCTGTTCCATGCATCCTTTCTCTCACCTCGGATCCAAGTCCTGGGATTTGGAATTTACCTATGGACAATTGGAGCCACTGAAGATTTTTCCAGCAAGGCAGAAATCAAATCAGAAAAGAGAGAATCATCTTAAAAAGTGTTCAGTTTTTACATTTATCAAAGGGCTCTAGAGCAAGAGGCCCAGATGGGACAGTTAGCAGGCAGGGATCAGTAGCTCTCATTTCCTGACTGCCCTTTTAATATACCTGCTAACTGATCATCTGATGTAAGATTTTAGACCATTCTCTAGTAATCTGAAATTAATCTGGGTATTTAAAATCTAATGTGTGCAGCACTTGAGGTACCTTTTTTCTCCCTTTATTTGGTTCTCAAAAGATTAATTACAACAAAGATACCTATTCCAAACTTAGTGCAAATTAAAATCACTGAAACATTCAGTGCTAGAGCACTCATGCATGGCTCATGGTAGAGAAATTAGAAGAATCACTTGGAAAAGTAATTTGAAATTTTAGATCAAGTCCTGAAAAATGTTAATTTTTGGAAATTTAGATTCAGACACTACTTCAACTAGAGAAAACTATGTGCCCCAACATGGTTATTGTCTCATTATATAATAATAGAAAATAAACCATAATGGCATATACACATAAGGAGATATTATGAATTTATTAAAATGAAAATATCAGCACCATGTCAAAATATGGAAATATTTATGATGTAATGTTATATGAAGAAAGCCGATTATGTGATTATAATTTTTAAAATCAGCACATGTGTTAGTAACTACAGGACAGTAAAGAAGAAAATGGCAACTGCATTGGCTTGGGCTTTCTTTTCTTTTAAAATTCTCATTAATATTGTTTTGAACATTTATTAATGGTATTATTTTCTAAATATCATGGTTGCAGGCAGAAGCAACCAGGTTGAAAGGGGACAGAAAATCCATCACTAAATCAAATCAACATTGATACTTTTTATGCCAAGTACCAGCAAAAGAAATATCATTTTTCTCATTTTATTTTATTTTTTTAAACATAGTGTCTTGCTATGTTGCCCAGGCTGGTCTCAAACACCTGAACTCAAGCAATTCTCCTCCCTCAGCCTTCTGAATAGCTGGGATTACAGGCGCAAGCCACTGCACCTGGCTAGTTATTTTTGTTTGTTGTTTTGTTGTGCCCTTTATCATGGAGGAGTTATATTGTGAAGCCAGACGTATTTGATAAATGAAGGGAAGATAGGAAACTTGTTTTAAAAATGTATAAGTCATATTTATAATCAGGAAATCATTCACTTCATATTTTTCAATTGTACATGTCTTCATCTATCCGAATAGGTTTAAGGCCAGCTCTGCCTAAATGCAAAGAAATGGGTAAGAGCTTTGAAGTCCCTTTCAGGTGTAGGATTCTATGACTATCATTCTAGAAATTCACAGCTATTACAGAAAGAGAAAGAATATAAATAGCTGCAAAGGAAATAATGGAAGCATGGCTGGTTAAGAGTGGCTTATTTCTAGTTAAAAGCATAATTATAATATAAAGACCAATGCACCTTTTTAACTGGTACATTTATGAAAATGCAATAATTCAGGAATAACTGAGATAATAACTTGAATAATATCTTACAAAGCACTTTGATACCCATTATCTTTACAATTTTGCATAAAGTGAAATACTGATCCACAAATGGCTAATAATACCTTTAATTTGCCTTCCCACCAGGGTAATACCCTGTGAACATAGACCCGAACTGTGAGAGTTTATGTTCTAAAGTGAGCAGGAACGTAGACATATATCACAGGCTACTCAGCAAAATGAACGAAGGCAGAGAAAAGACAATAGTACAAGTGGAAGATTACACGGACAGGAGCTGCAAAGACAATGCAGGGGGACACTGCCCCACATCATGTGACTCCATAAGAGGCTGGGGGTTGAAGTCTGTGTCACAGACCCCAGAAAGCAAGTTTTCCTGAGGCCCTATATGCTAAAATAGGAATGTGAATCTAGGAGTGATAAAATATGGGGTCAAATATTTTTAGCATACTGTAGAAGTTGAGGGAGTTGATTTTAAAATGCAGATGAATTTTGGGAAGCCACACATGAGGTGTTGGAGGGTAGATAACGTCTGAGCAGGGCGTGGAGACCAACACAGGCTTAATTAATGAGATAAAGCTGACTGGCTCCTAAAAGAAGGAGCAGGGGGCTGGAGGGCACTGTCTGTCCTGGTGGGAAGTATGTGGGTGCTCAGGGCATTGTGCTTAGCTACAGGGGCTGACCTCAGAGATTCTTCGAGGTGAGAGAAAACACAGGGACTGAGTGTGAGAGTGGTTTCCAGTCATGCTGAGGCACAGCGCGGATCTAAGGTGGGGCAGCAGAAGTCCCCCCAGGTGCACAGGGCATGGCACAGTGACTCCTGTCCTGGGTCGGGTATCCAAGACTCCTGGCGGGCCTAAACTGTTGAGTGCAGGGCACCAGCCATTGGGTGGCCAATTTCATTTCCACTAAGAATCTAGTATATTCTGAAGATTCCAGAACAAAGACCAAGACAAGATTTCCAGTTTTACCAGCCAGGTCAGATAAGAAAATGGATGCAGGAGCTGGAACTTTAGTAAGGAGTCCAGTGACCAGGTTGGGACAAAGAGGGACACCAAGTCAGAGGCCTGGTGGGGAGGGGAGGGCACTGCTTCCCAGTCAGTCCCATAAGGAGAGTCGACACTGAGCTCCAGATGGCCATCTATCTTTGTACTTGCTGCCAGCGTCCAGAGCTAAAGTGTGGCGGAGTCTAGAGCAGCACCCCTGGCCCCAGCTGCCACGGCAGATGCGATCCACGCTCAGTGGGGCTGGAAACAGAAGCCTAATGTTTAGAACCGAGAGCTGAACAGGAAAAACTCTTATTCTCCTAGACATGGGAAGGGGATTAGTAACAATAGTGGCTTGAACAAGGAACAGTGCTTAAAGATAGTGTAGACCAGGAAGACAAATAATTTTCTGAATAGTTGGATGTGGAAGGGGCTGTGGTTTACACTTAGAAATCTGAGAGACTTTGGGGTGGCCAGAGAGATGGAGACCACGGTGTCATCCTGGCATCTCATCCTGTGCAAGGCAAACCAAGTAACGTCAACCCTACTTGTGAAATAGCTTAACCATATGTAAATCCTACTCCTACAGAGACTTTCATAGTGTAGTATGAAGTGTACGTAGCATATCTGACTACTGGTTATGGTGGACAAGTTGCAGGGGAAAGAATACAGTCAGAAAACAACAGAAAAAAGCCTGGGATCCTGAAGTTTGGCCTCTGCGGGAAGAATTTCACCGCCCTCCCCTCGCGTGCCTCAGCTGCAAGAGCTGCCCCCGTCTTGTGTTTCTCTCCCCGGTCCTCTCATAACCCTCAGGCCCAATGCCCAGAGCCCTCGGCCCACCTTCCAAACAGGCACTTGCCTCGCCCTGAGATTAGAGACACTGTTGTCCCTTGGTCTTATCTTGGGACACTGGTTCCTAATGGGCAGGAAGAGATATGGCACAGGATCTTCCACTTACCTTTCGAAGCAAAACGATGGTGTGTAAGAGAAGTGGACATTTAAAAGACAGAACCAAAACAGCAGGGGCACTGTGGAAACTGAGAGCAGCCCCCTGGGGACACTGCCAATGTCTTGTCACTGTTGGGGAGGGCATGGCAGCACTGAGCGATGGCGTCAACGTCAACAGCCGTCTATAGTGGTGGACCGGAGGCTGGCAGTGACCAGGGAAGCCGGCAACAGTGGGACCACGCAGACCTTGTCTGCAGGAGCAGGGGACGGCAGCAGGAAGGCCAGGTGTGTGTGGAGAGTGCTGGACCTCAGTGGAACTTAACCGGCTGCCAAGAAGGGACAGGACCACCTAGGGACTCCACCCTGAGGCGAGAAGGAGGCCTGAGGATTCCACTGTGAGCGGCTGAAAACCAGAGACTATTTTCATTATTTTTGAAGTGGTTACCTCTTTCTTGGTTGTTTCGTGCCAGGCCGCTATGGTCTAGAAAGCAAGGGTTACATGCATTTGAAACTAAAATAATTGGCTTCAGTTTCCATCTTAATTGCTTTAATATTTTTTTCTTTGCTACTAATATAAGCCAGTATTTTCAAACAGCTATCATGTGCTAGTCATCATGATGATACAGGGTATTTCCATATGTGTAAAAGATTCGAACTATCCCCCCTTTTTAGGAAGGGAATTGACTCAGAAACACTAATTGAGACCTGAACTCAGGGTGGTGCCTAGTTCCAAACCCCAAACTGTCACCGCGTTCCTTCCCTCTTTCTTTTTACTGATTATCTTTTAAAGTGTGTGTCTCAACTCTTTATCGCCTCACCTGGCTGTCTTGACTAGTCTTGAAAACTGCCTGTGATTCACTGTCTACATTGTTGATCTGTTTGCCCTTAGTTCATTCAGGCTGATTGCATTTTTAAATGGTCTGTATCCCAAAAAAGTTGATAAAAACATATCAAGGCATTACCATTGGGTTTAAGTTTAGCTCTATTTATGACTCAACCCATGAAGATAATTACAGAATAAGATGTTAGGGTGTCCTTGGCAGCACAAGATTCCAATTCTTTCATTTTAAAGACCAACAAAAGAGAAGACACTGAGCAAAAATAGGAGGCTTACAAAATGCAGTGAAAGCCCCACTGACTCACTAGGTTATTTAGCTTCATTGTATTCTAAACATAAATAAACTTGTCTTTAAGAGGGTGGTATTTTCCTTGTCCTTTTTCAATGAAGTTTATTCCTTAAGCTTTAGTTCTTATTTGTTTATTTAGGTACTTACAGGGACGATATCAAAAGACAGCCGTAAGAGTGTTAACTTTGATATTTATAATTCATAACTATGTATTATTAATGAGTTGATGAATAAATAATGAATAGTAAGATGAACAATGAATATTTTTGAATCAACAAAATTGGTTTGAGCAGTGTTTAGAATAGAGTGATTGATGTTCTGTGGGTCACGGGTTTGCATTCTTCATATTTTACTAGGGCAAAAGGATCATGTGGAACCAGAAAAATGTATTAGGAAATTTTAAAACACTTCAAGTGAATTGTCTCTAAAATCTTTCTTAAAAGGAAGCTTGTAGGGACACAAAAGCAATGTATTAGTAGCTTTACGGCTGTTCTCTGTCAGTGCCCGTTAGTGCTTAAAAGAAACGTCTCCATTTCTCCCTTGTCTTCCACGTTAATTTGAAAAATAACAAGCCAAAGGCTAGAAAAAAATTACTAAGTAAAATCACGTTTCTGATGTCAGCAATTTTCTTGGAATTTTTCACTGTTTCTTGTTTGAAAGGAACACAGATGAATAGTATTTTTCCTCTTATCTTACTCAAAAATGGTGATTGATAGGATTGTTTTAAAAAGCACCATTGGGACCAGCGCAGTGGCTCATTCCTGTAGTCCCAGCTCCTTGGGAGGCTGAGGCAGGAGGAAATCACTTGAGCCCAGGAAGTCAAGGTTGCAGTGAGCTATGATTACACCACTGAACTCCAGCCAGGGGGACAGAGTGAGACCCTGTCTCTAAAAATAGTAATAAAAGTTTAAAAATTAATAAATAAAAAAGCATCATTGTCTTTTCACATTAATTTTTCCCCTAACATTCACAATGTTTAGGGTTTCCTTCCCCAAATTCTATTATTTTAATATTTGAAAAATATTAAATACCTCCAAATATCTGAAAATTATAGTGGTAAAGGTTTTATACATATAAATATATATTTTATATATGTTTTAAAACCCTTTTCGTTAAAATGTCTTCATCTAAGTCTATTGAGACTATTCTCTTTCACCTGTGAAGTTGTACAGATTTTTAAAATCAAGTACCACATATGGAAATAACACACTTGTGTACTGAGGGAATAAAAAGAATCATTGATTAGCTCTCAAATCATATTAGTATAACTCAACATTGAGTTTTCTATTTGGTTCCATACCTTTGCGTTAATAATGCATGCAGTTTCTTGCAAACAGAATTTCACATTCCTGGGCAGAGCGGTGCTGAGAAAGATGTATTCGGTCAGGGGACCTCTTCATGTTTGACATTATACCTATTCACATAAACTTACATAAATTTGCACTTTTATTCTGGAAGGCTCCTGAGTAAAGGTATCTTGCTAGTTCCTCTCTAAACCGATTTTCTTTTCTTTTTTTAATTTTTTATTAATACAAATTTATGGTATACATGTGTAATTTTGTTATGTGCATAGATTGCATAGTAGTCAAGCCAGAGCTTTTAAGGTATCCATCACCCAAATAATGTACATTGTACCCATTAATTTCTCATCACCCACCCAGATTTTCTTTTAGAACTATTAGCTGATTTTGAATATTTGATGATGAATAGAGACCTAACTGTAGCACCTGCTGTAGAGGAAGGGGTGGGGCAGAATCTATTCTCCACCTTCTAAGTAAATGTCCTGGATATCTCTAGACAATGGCATCATAACCTAAGTTTCATATCACAAGGGAGAGTGTCTTTTCATCAGCCGATTGCATTAAATAAAATTGAGATTTTTGACGTATTTATTCATTTAGTCAATTTTTTAAAACTATTTTTCTCTATAGAACATAAGCTTCATAATGACTGTGAGTATTTATATTTTAGAGACTAACAGTATTCAAGCACTCCATTGCTTTCCTTTTTCTTTTGGCATGGTTGCAAGTGAAATTATAACATGTTGATATATGTTCAGAAGTCATTTAAAATACATAATGAAAGTGGATTTGTTTCTGTTTCTTTGTTTGTTTGAGACAGAGTCTTGCTCTGTCCCCTGGGCTAGAGTGCCACGGTGTCAGCCTAGCTCACAACAACCTCAAACTCCTGGGCTGAAGGGATCCTCCTGACTCAGCCTCCCAAGTAGTTGGAACTACAGGTGAGCACCACCACACCCCACTATTTTTTTGTATTTTTAGTAGAGACAGGGTCTTGCTCTTGCTCAGGCTGGTCTTGAACTCATGACCTAAAGTGATCCTCCTGCCTCAGACTCCCAGAGTGCTAGGATTACAGGCATGAGCCACCTTGCCCAGCGGATCTGTATTCTTATATTCATTATAATTCAATAGATTCTGGTTGAAAACAAGCCTAAGATTTTAAGAAATAAAACTGCTGGCTGATTGAAAGAAACACTGTGGAACACAGAAAACTCACTTGAGAAATTGACTTCAGTTGTCTTATGTGAGTTCCTTCAAAAAGTGAAAAATACTATCAGAAAAGATTCCTTGAAAACACTGGACTTGAAAACAAAGTTACCTAAACAATTTATTGGAGACCTGAGTTGTTGCTTTATTTAGCAGGAAAAAATTGTACATCTGAATAAATAAGATGCAAAGCAGTCCTTCACACAGGTTGTATACCAGTCGTATAATCAGAATAACACTGACCCACATCACTCATATGACAGTGATTTGCCCCAGACCTCCCCACCATCATGTCGCTGCTGCTAGGCTGCACGGTATCTCCCAGCCTCCTACAGTCAGAACCAACACCTGGCCTTCCTTTTCCAAACGTCTCTTCTTTCCTCCCACCACATTTTCTGGTTAATTTGTCTCTCCCCAGTGTCCACCTGGTGAGTATATTCTGACAAACAGCTTGAGAAGCTTCTGGGACAGTTGTGTAGGCATCTTTAAACATCAGACCAGATTATTGAACAATTAAGAATTGCTAAATAGCTTTCTAAGGGAAACAGTTGATAACCACTTTAGGTTTTTATTACCGCGTGTTTGAGACAACTTCTTTCCCTATAACTGTGAGGGTTATGCAGATCATCCCAAACAAGTGACCACAAATCTTTTATAACATCTTTATGTGTTTTGTCCCTCTTCTCAGAAGAAGGTAGTTACCAAGGAAACAACGACAATGGCTAAATTTAGCTATAAATATTGGCTGTTACGTATGCCACATGTTAAATATGGTTCTTTCCTTCCTTCAAAGTAGGAGAGAGGTAATCTGAAGAGTGAGTAACATTCTTGAGACGTTGTAATGCACTCACATTAATTGCAAAGGCCATATATTGAGATTTTGCTATGTCAGACCTATTATCCCCCTTTTACAGATAAGGAAAATTGAGGTTACGAGCAGTTAAATAACTTTTTCAAGGGTCACACAGCTAGAATTCAAATTGAGGCAAGTCTGGTATCAGAGTGCTCTCTGCTATGGGGTCTCCAATCATTAGTGGCTATGTATGTATCTTTACTTCTCTCATCATCCACTTCTTTCTCAATTCTCCTTAAATAGTTTCCATCTTTACAATTCCATAGAAATTGTCGTATTCAAAATCCTAAAACTGTTTTAGGAAAATTTAAAATTTTCTCAGTTTTACAAGATTCCACTTACGATTTACACAACTTTCAATTTTCAGAAATGTGACATATTATATAACATGAGAAATGTTTTGCTACAAAACACCTATAAATGTGGAAAAATAACTAATGCATAGCTGATGTGTAAGTGATATTTGCAGGAGACAAAAATGGAGAGTAGTGAGTTAGGAGCTGTGGGTGTTGCAATCCTATGGAAGGTGTGCTGATGTAGCAGGGAAATGTGCCTTCCTAGATCTATCGGTGTGAATTTAAATGCCTTCAGGATATGGGGCTGTGGGTCCTGGGCTTACGCAAGATAAGGAGCTAAAACCAACACTTCTGCATGAATTCAGAACTCTCAAAAAGCTATGTCCTTAGTGAAAGGGTGAACTAAACACAAAAAACACTAAAAAACAAAAAACAAAAAACACTAAAACACTAATTAGTGGAACTAGTAATTCCACTAATGCATGGAATCAACAAAGAAGCTTGTCAGCTTGGAATCTAAGTAGAAGGAAAGTCTCCATTGAGAATCTGTAACCTTATGCCAGCTCTTACCCTGGCTTAGGATTTGAATTTACACCAGGAGTTGGCAAACATTTTGGTTGGAGAATAAAATATTATCAGCTTTGTACATAGTTTCTGCTGCAACTGTTCAAGTCTGCCATTGTAGAACGAAAGATGCTATAGACAGTATGTCAACAAATGGGCTTGTTTGTGTTTCAATAAAACTTTATTTACAAAAACAAATGGTGGGTTTGTTGACTTACGCTATCTGCATGGGTCCGAAACCCATAAGTCAAAAAAATTGATATAAAAATTTGTCCTGTTGTCTAGGGCTCCTAATAGAAGCAAACATAAAATCTGTTCTGGAGGGGCACATTGTAAGCTCAGGCTATAACGATTCCTTTGCTGCAGATGTGTTCACATTCCTGAACACAAAGCATACAAGAAAACTGTTCACCATGTCTGAGAGCCAGCAGACATAATTAGGAGGATTAGATTTCCCAAGACCTTCAGGTAATAGAACTATTAGATGTGAACTATAAAACAAATACAAATGTGATTAAGAGCATAAAAGAAAGACTCTAAAATATGAGAAAAGAATGAGAGTCAGCTGGGCATGGTGGCTGATGCCTGTAAGCCTAGCACTTGTGGAGGCAGAGGCAGGAGGATCAATTGAGCCCAGGAGTTTGAGGTTGCAGTGAGCTATGATGACATCACTGCACTCAGCCTGGGCAACAGAGTGAGACATTGTCTAAAAAGAAAGAAAGAAAGAAACAAAGAAAGAAAGGAAGGAAGGAAGGAAGGAAGGAAGGAAGAAAGAATGAAAATCTATGAAAAAACAAAATATATAGGCCGGGCGCGGTGGCTCACGCCTGTAATCCTAGCACTCTGGGAGGCCGAGGCAGGTGGATTGCTCAAGGTCAGGAGTTTGAAACCAGCCTGAGCAAGATCAAGACCTCGTCTCTACTATAAATAGAAAGAAATTAATTGGCCAACTAAAAATATATAGAAAAAATTAGCCGGGCATGATGGCGCATGCCTGTAGTGCCAGCTACTCGGGAGGCTGAGGCAGGAGGATCACTTGAGCCCAGGAGTTTGAGGTTGCTGTGAGCTAGGCTGACGCCATGGCACTCACTCTAGCCCGGGCAACAGAGCTAGACTCTGTCTCAAAAAAAAAAAAAAAAGAAAGAAAAGAAAAGAAAAGAAAAAACAAAATATAGATTTGAAACAAATAATCAAATAGAACATCTACAAATGAAAGTCAAAATTGACATTAAATATCAATAGAAAAGTTAAAGAGCAGAAATGAGATTTGATAAACTGGAAGTTAGGTCTAAGGGAACCACCTATAATATAACTTGGGGAGAGAAAAAGATGGCCAATATAAAAGGTTAATTAATATGGAGAAGAAATAAGAAGATCTAACTTACAGCTACCTTTATAAAAGTTTTAGGTCTCTTTAAAAAGTCAAGAGAATGGGAAAAATGCAATATTTAAAGAGATAATATTTGAAATTTTTTTAGAATTGCTAAAAGCCATAATCCTCAGATTTATGATTAACAGTAAGTCCTAAGCAAGAAAAATAAAGATACATTTTACTGAAATTTCAGAACAAAAAGAGAATAGTTTTAAATAATTAGTGACACTAGAACAGTAACAACAGAAGCCAAAAGACAATGAAACACTAATTTCAAAGTACTAAGAGAAAATCGTTATTGGAATTCTGTATCCAGCTAGACAATCTTTTGAGGGTAAGAAAAAAAATTAATGTTTCAGACCACCATTTCATACCACTGATCACTTATCCTTCTTAAAGCTCTTCCTTTACTCTTCTACCTCTCTGATTATCCATTTCCTCCTAATTATGATGACTCTGTTCTTTCCCACCTAAGTGTAAACATTCCAAGAAAACATATTCGTGGCTGTCTACCTTTTTTCGTTACTTACCCTCAATGCTTTAATTCTTTGTGACTTGCAGATCCAAATTTCTTTTGCTCTTACTTCACTAAAAATCCATTCCTGGGTCATAAGGCAACAAGAAATGTCCAGTTGATTGTGCAGATAAAAGTGTTTAAAGTGACATTCATCAATTTCCCCATCTCTCCATGTTGCCACTGCAAGTTGAATCAGGTGTCATTCCAATGCACCTCTATCTGTCATATATGCCATCGCCAGTTTCCGTTTACACTGAAACTGTGGGCTGGGCACAGTGGCTCATTCCTGTAATCCTAGCACTCTGGGAGGCTGAGGTGGGAGGATTGCTTGAGCTCAGGAGTTTGACATCAGCCTGAGCAAGAGTGAGACCCCATCTCTACTAAGAAAAAATAGAAAAATTAGCCCAATGTCATGGAACACACCTGTAGTCCCAGCTACTCGGGAGGCTGAGGCAGGAGGATCGCTTGAGCCCAGGAGTTTGAGGTTGCTGTGAACTATGATGATGCCACTACACTCTAGCTGAGGGGACAGAGTAAAAACTCTGTCCACAAAAATAAAAAGAACTTTGGAGTTATTGCCCCTCTTTTCCTCCATTCTCATATATAATCTGTT
>CAUYRT010036026.1:0-26167 GCA_963574885.1 Lepilemur ruficaudatus
CATGCCTGTAGTCCCAGCTACTTGGGAGGCTGAGGCAGAAGGATCACTTGAGCCCAGGAGTTTGAGGTTGCTGTGAGCTAGGCTAACGCCATGGCACTCTAGCCCGGGCAACAAAGTGAGACTCTGTCTCAAAAAAAAAAAAATAAATAAAATTAAAAAAAAGTGCTCCAGTCTGGGCACAGTGGTTCACACCTATAATCCCAGCACATTGGGGAGCTGAGGCAAGAGGATTGCTTGAGCCCAGGAGTTCAAGACCAGCCTGACCAACAGCGAGACCCCCATCTCCACAAAACATAGAAAAATATAGCTGGCTATGGTGGCATGTGCCTATAGTCCCAACTACTTGGGAGTCTGAGGCAGGAAGATCACTTGAGCCCAGGAGTTCAAGGTTGCAGTGAGCAGGCCACTATACTCTAGCCTGGGAGACAGCAAGGTCCTGTCTCAATAATAAACAAATAAATAAGTAAAGTAAGTAAGTAAGTGGTGTGGTGGCACAGACCTGTAGTCCTAGTTACTCAGGAGGTTGAGGCAAGATAATTGCTTGAGCCCAGGAGTTCAAGGCCAGCCTGGGCAACATAGTGAGACCTGTCTCTTTAAAAATAAATAAGTATAGAATCAGAGAACTAGAGGAAATATGCCAAAATGCTAATGGTGTTTCTTTGGCTGTTGGGATTTTGTGATTTTCATCACTTGTTATAACAATAACATGTTCATAGTAAAAATTCTGGAAAAGTTTTATTTAATGGTCTGGTATATCTATATAACTTCTATACAGACAGCATAAAATTTCTGCCCACTTGAAGCTTATGATCTAATATGGTAGTAATGCTATAATTCTTTGTGTTCCTTATATACCATTTCTACCACCACTTTGGCAGAGCCTATAATATAAAAATGCTCTGTTAACTTACAGACATTACTTAAATTTTTTGAAATCCTCTTACTTGTGTGTCTTTGGATTTAGGTAATGAAGATTCAAAGGTATCTTCAGAAAGAAAGAAGTCTCCCTACAGAGATGAATTTTACAAACGTGGAAAAAACAAAAGAACTGCAATCACTACTCCAAGTAAGTTTTATACACAAAGGTACATAAAGTAATGGTTAGCCCACTTTAGACTGATTTTGGAAGGTAGTGGATTAGAACAGCTAAAAGTTTAAATGCTGAAACTAGGGTTTACATTCTCGTTCTCTCATTTTCTAGCTTTGAGATCTTGAGCAACTTACTTATCCTCAATAAACCTACTTCCTCAGTGTAAAGTGTAAATAATTTCACTGTAGTACATATTTCATCAGGTTGATACATAGATTAATTGAGAATATTTTTTCCACTACTGATTACCTAGCACAGCAAATAGCCCATATCCAGGATTTAGTAAATATCTGATGCATGAGACAGGCATGATGGTGTGTGTCTTGTAGTCCCAGCTACTCAAGAGGCTAAGGCGGAAGGATCACTTTGTGCCCTGGAGTTCAAGGTCACAGTGAGCTGTGATCACCCCACTGAACTCCAGCCTGGGTGACATACAAGATCCTATCTTAAAAAAATCTGATGAATGAATGTCTATGAAGTACTTGACATAAAGCCCACCATGTAATAGTTTCTCATAAATCTAAGGGCCTCCGTTATTAGATATGTAATTCTTCTCTATCTTATATTGCTGGAACGCTGCTTGGCACACAGAATGTTGATTGTTATATATATATATAAAATGTTGATTGTTAGAATGCTATTGATCATATATTAGAGATTTAGTTGATGTTTATATACTTAATTAGAATGGCATAGAGGAGGGGTAAACAAACTGCTGCCTACCTTGGCCTGTCTTACATCCTTCCAGATAAGAATGGTTTTTACTTTTTTTTTTTTTTTTTTTGAGACAGTCTCACTCTATTGCCCAGGCTAGAGTTCCATGGCATCAGCCTAGCTCACAGCAACCTCAAACTCCTGGGCTCAAGCAATCCTTCTGCCTCAGCCTCCTGAGTAGCTGGGACTACAGGCATGTGCCACCATGCCTGGCTAATTTTTTCTATTTTTAGTAGAGATGGGGATCTCACTGTTGCTCAGGCTGGTCTTGAACTCTTGACCTCAAGCAATCCTCCCACCTCGGCCTCCTAGAGTGCTAAGATTACAGGCATGAGCCACTGCACCCAGCAGTTTTTACATGTTTAAAGTTTTAAAAAAGAAGAATGAGACAGAGACCATACCATACATGGCCACAAAGCCTAAAATACTTTTTATCTAGCCCTTTACAGAAAAAGTTTGTGAGTCCTTGGCATAGAGCTTTCTAAGCATTATAGACTATCAAATTTATGATGGTTAAATAAAAGCCATTTGACTAACTGGAGAAGATAAATCTGTTACTCTTATTCTCTGGACTAATCCAAGATGTCAGTTAGTAAAGTAGTCAAATAGCAAATGTTTAGTTATAAGAGGAATATGTTTTGCCCCGATTTTCCAAAAACTAAGTATTTTGAAGTTAAAGTTTTGGCAAAAGTTATGTTGAAATTGAATGTCAGGGATGCAAAGAAGAGGATACGTGTTACCAGAAAAACACAGGAAGTAAATGAGTAGATTTTGTCTTGTTATTAATTTTCATATTTGGACGTAACATTCTAGACTTTAAGAAGCTTCATGAGGCTCATTTTAAGGAAATGGAGTCCATTGATCAATATATTGAGAGAAAAAAGAGACATTTTGAAGAACACAGTTTGGTTAATGAACTGAAGGTATGTAGATAAAATTATATTCTTAATAGGACTGAACTATTTAATTTTAATGCACGAACTGTATAACACCATGGTTAATACAGCCAGCTTTCTATTTCTCTATCAGTGGAATGGATTTGTTTGTTCTTAACATATCTTTATCTTAAAATTGCTTTCTACAACCTTAAGAATTTTCAAAACCCTCCAAATAAAGCAGTGAATCTTCACTATGAAGGACTAATTCCAAAGTGCTAACAAGTCATTCTATTTTCCATATTCAGACGTTTTGCCTATCACTTTGAGAATGGACTAACTTATGACTGAAGCCATCTTCTTTCTCTTATCTCTCACCTAAAGGAAAATGGAGTGATTAATAGTGGCTAACCTAAAGAGTTTCTATGTTAACAGCTCCCTCGGGGGCCTTTAATCCAAGTCCTACTGGACTCAGGGCCTCCTCAAGTAAGAGAAAGTGATAAAATCAACCGTGAGTTTGAGTTAGCAGAGTAGTAAATTCATGACGTACTAGGAAGTTGATGTTATTGGTTTCTGGTGTTAAGAGAGTACCAAACAGAGGGTGAGAAACATTTATTTTAGAATTTAATAATATATAACAAGCTGCCTGTTTCTCAAAAAGAATTTAAGGCAGTTTGTGGTATTAAATATAACATAAAACTTTTTTGTTTTTATTTTTTCTTTATTCTGTTTACAGAACAGTTGTCACCAAGAGATAAGGTCAATTAAATATCAGTCACTCACTTGAGTTTTGAGTTTTCCAGCAACTAGCGCCAAGAGGGAAACACACTGGGTGCTAAGTTCTAAGTGATTTTTTTTTGAGATGAGGGTCTTGCTGTGTTGCCACTGTTCCCAGCCTGAAGAAATATCATTTCTTTCATCATTGTTATATGTTAGTTATATAATTATAAATCCTTATATAATTGCCTGTTTTTCTGTAGATTTACTTTTTCTTATTAATGGTATATATTATATGTTATACGTACTTTCCCATAGTTTATCTTTTAACTATATTAATGGTGTCTTACCTCGAGGACGGTCTTATTTCTGTTTTAGTTAAATTTGTTCAAGTTTTCCTTTTAAGGCTGAGTTTTTCGTCGTGCTTAGTAAGGCCTTGCCTGTCCCAAGATTATTAAAATATGCTCTTATATTTATTTCTATTCTTCCCTGGGTTTTTTGTTTGTTTGTTTGTTTGTTTGAGTCAGCATCTCACTCTGTTGCCCAGGCTAGAATGCTGTGGCATCAGGCTAGCAGCTCACAACAACCTCAAACTCCTAGGCTCCAGCAATCTTTCTGCCTCAACCTCCCAAGTAGCTAGGACTACAGGCATGCGCCACCATGCCCAGCTAATTTTTTCTATATATTTTTAGTTGTCCACCTAATTTCTTTCTATTTTTAGTAGAGATGGGGGGTCTCACTTTTGCTCAGGCTGGTCTTAAACTCCTGACCTCGAGCGATCCTCCCGCCTCGGCCTCCCAGAGTGCTAGGGTTACAGGTGTGAGCCACCACACCCAGCCTCTTCCCTGTTTTTAATCCTTAACCAACATTTTTTTTATATGTCAACTTCAGTTGTCCTGTCTGGGTAATGGAGTTACATTTCCTCTACTTGTAACAGATCTTAGATTGATAATAGTAAAACATTCAATTACTCTTTGTGCCTTGACAACATCTAAAAGCTATAACCTAAGTGGAACCCTTCATAGCAATTTCAAAGTGACCATTTCTTTCCCTCCTTCCCTTTTTTTTCTTTACTCTTTTACTTTTTTAATTTTTTTTTCCCCAAGACATTGAGACAGGGTCTTGCTCTGTCATCCAGACTAGAGTGCAGTGTTGTTATCATAGCTCACTGCCACCTCAAGCTCCTGGGCTCAAGTGATCCTTCTGCCTCAGCCTCCCAAGTAGCTGGGACCACAGGTGTACACTACCACATCCAGCTTATTTTTCTATTTTTCGTAGAGACGGTGTCTCACTCTCATTCAGGCTGGTCTCAAACTCCTGGCCCCAGGCGATCCTCCTGCCCCACTCTCCCTAAGTGCTGGGATTACAGGCATGAGCCACTGTGTCTGGCCTTCGTTTTCTTATTTTTAAGAACTTCAAAATGCTATTGTTTGGGAAGAGAGGGAGAGGGTGGAATTATCTGTAGATTTCATCTGCTAAATATATAATAGTTTCTTCTTTGTTTGTATCTAATAAACTGTATATCATGCTCTCAAATTTACCATATTTCCAAGAGAATCTATTCTTTCTTTCTGGCTACAAGGGATAGTTGTGCTATATTCTTTCTCCAGTTAGAAAATGCTTCTATGTATGGGTACATGGCAGCTGGGAAAGACTTTCTTGTAACTCACAACTGGAAGTTATTCTTTACAGCAGAATCACCATAGCAACACACTGGTGGGTAACTGGGCTGCCAGACAGACAGGTAGGATAGGATGAGGTGGTGTAGCACAGGAGGAAGAGATGCCTGGTGGAGTTCAAAGTGGGAATGACACAAGGGGGAAATGGGAGTACTCCTGGGCTTTGTCTTAGAGATAATACTGTATATGAGACCAAGCTTTTAAAATGGTGCCCTTTTCTCTTTTTCAGAAGCAGACTGTCAGTAAGGACAGGGTAGTGACTCCAGTTCCTCCAAGAGGAAGACTTTCTGTGGCTTGTACTCCCGTCAGCCAACAGCACTCACAAGGCTGGTTTCACAGCCCTGCAAGTCAGAGCACCTTGGGTCTGAAGGGATCAGTCAAGTGCTCCGCTCTCTCCACAACTAAAATGAGTGTCAGGTAAAGAAGTCACTTCAGAGTGTAATCATAGGCAAAATTTCAGGTGGACAATATCTAATTTGTTTTAATGTTGGTTTAAAAAAAAAATGGAAAGAGGATCTGGAACAGAGAGAGAGATCAGCAAACAGTTTAAGTTCTAATCTTTTCTCTTTAAATTTCTGTTCAGTTTTTGTGTATTATCCAGCTTTCGTAAGCACATACTTGATTAATAAGTAAATATTTAAAAAAGATATATATGGATAGTATTCCTTTTATCAATGTATGCCTGCCAAGATGTCTAAGGAGAAAGTTTTCCATTGACTTAAATATAATATGTAAAGCCAAATTCCTACAGAAAGTCTCTCAACGCAGTGAACTGAAAAATTGACTTTTCCTGAAGTACTAATATTGTAACCCTTCGGGCACTGCAGTATCATAGCCATCTTATGCCCCATTAATCCCTGTTTTTGTTTGCTTGTGCCTTTCCTGACATCAAGGTCACCTTCAACTGTGACTGTTCTCACAGATGATAATCTTGAGGTTCCTTCTAATACCAAAATTTTAACTCCTTTTCAGAAGGCATTTGTAGTATCTAATGGACCTGGGGCATGATAACTTTTCCCAACATGTGCAATTATCTAACATAGTTTTTAAAACTTAAAAATGGCCTTAAATTTGGAATTCTCTTTATTGAGTTAGCTTGGAATATGAAATACCTATAATTAGTGGTTCTGATTTCATTTAGTACTTTTTTTTCTTTGGAGACAGGAGTCTTGCTTTATTGCCCAGGCTGGTCTTGAACTTCTGGCCTCAAGTGATTCTCTTGCCTCAACCTCCCAAGTAGCTGGGATTACAGGTGTAAGCCACTGCCCCAGCTTCATTGAATATTACTTAAGAACCCCATGGTGAATCCCTGGTCCTTGCTTCACTGCAGTGTACAGAGCTGGACTTTACAGCACCTATCCTATCATGTCTAATTCTTTTTTGAGATAGGGTCTTGCTCTATTGTCAGATTGGAGTGCGGTGGCACAGTCATAGCTCACTGCAACCTCAAACTCCTGGGCTCAAGCTATCTTCCTGCCTCAGCCTTCCAAATAGCTGGAACTACACGCTCATGCCACCACACCTGGCTAATTTTTCTAATTTTTTGTAGAGACAGGGGCTCATTGTGTTGCCCAGGCTGGTCTCAAACTCCTGGGCTCAAGTGATTCTCCTGCCTTGACCTCCCAAAGTGTTAGGATCACAGGCATAAGCCACTGTGCCAAGAAACATCTAATTTTTTTTAACTCTATTATATAGTCCTTGGTAATAATTTCAGCATGTTGATTCAGGATGACCATCAAATTTATAGTTATAAGTCCAGAAGTTTCTTTCTGTTAATCCTATCACCACCAAACCTATGTGTATTTATATATGTCATTACTGGATTTTCATTAAATCTAAGACACCATTGATTAAAGTGACTGCCAATTACCTATTAACATGTTACCAATTACAAAACACATAGCAATTTCAGAGATGTTAAAATGTAGAAAAAATACACATGAGAGAGTCAATGAAGTATATTAATGGCCATTTGCCATGAGTAGAGAATGTGGTTATTTCTGTACCACTCAACTGAATGGCATTCTTCTAGGAAGATATAAGATCTGTTCTCCCTAGCACTCTGGGAGGCCGAGGTGGGCAGATTGCTCAAGGTCAGGAGTTCGAAACCATCCTGAGCCAAGAGCAAGACCCCGTCTCTACTAATAATAGAAATAAATTAATTGGCCAATTAAATATATATAGAAAAAATTAGCCGGGCATGGTGGCGCATGCTTGTAGTCCCAACTACTTGGGAGGCTGAGGCAGAAGGATCGCTTGAGCCCAGGAATTTGAGGTTGCTGTGAGCCAGGCTGACGCCACGGCACTCTAGCCCGGGCAACAGAGTGAGACTCTGTCTCAAAAAAAAAAAAAGATCTGTTCTCACTACTCATCTGGCATAGTAATCTCCTGCTCCCTCTGACTTGCTGACCCCAGGAGCAGGGAGAGAAAGAAGAGGTGCTCCAGGGACTGTGTCCTGACCTATAACTTGAGGCCTACAGGCTTGTACCTTGAATGCTGTCTTACACTGTTGTTGGCCGAGGCAGGGAGAACAGAAAATACAAGAACATATTTAACAAGTAACAGAAGTTGATAAATGATTTGCTTTAGTATCAGCCTTTAAGAACATGTTTCTTCTGCATAAGAAGTTCATTCATATAACAAATATTTATTGAGACCATTATACTCCTTGCTGATGGTCGAGTGGTTTTATTTATAAGCTTGACACAGGTTACTCTTGCCCCAAGTACTCATGTCTTATACTCTACTGTACTGTTCAGGTTTTCAGCGGCTACTAAAGATAATGAGCATAAGCGTTCACTGACCAAGACTCCAGCCAGAAAGTCTGCACATGTGACCACATCTGGGATTGCTTCAAAAGGCCAGGCTGTGCTTGGGACACACAAGACCACCAAGGGGAATTCTGCTGTTGCTGGTAAAAAAAAAAAAAAAAAATCAAAAAACCCCACTTCTGTTTCATCTTTAAGCCATGTAATTTCCCCAAATTATTAAGTATATCTGTTGCTTTAAAGCCTCTCCATATCTATAAATCACAACTGAAAATTTTACCATAGGATATTTTTCATTTTATGCTTGTGACAGAAATGTCAGAGATGCCAGCAAAAACCTGATATCTGCCTGAGGGCTCCCTAAAGAGCACTATGCCCCTTCTGGGACTCGGGGAGTAAGAGGAAGAGCACAGTATGCATTACAGTCTCTGAAAGGCTCTGCAGGACTTTGAAACTAACAGGATCCCAGACCACAGAGTTCATGGAATAAGTGCCACACTAATGACTAATAGATTACACAAGCCAAACTAAGACATACAGATATTTTTCTACACAATGTCTACTGGACCACCACCTTTCCAAAGAATACTTGCAGTAGCGATATGAAGGTTTAAACATTATAACCGAGTTGAGGCCCATAATACAATTAGATATGTCAAGATTCCCTTGAGAGTCCTGTGGAATGTGTTGGTTCAAGAACTCTGGTTGCACAGATACAGAAACGAGTGCCAGATTCCCTGAGACTTGAAGACTCCACCAGAAATAAGACTAGAGGAGAATATGGTTGGTAATAATCAGTGTGGAGACTCTGTTTAAGGATTTTTTCATGTCTTGATGACCTAAATTAAAGACTGAATAGTGAAACTTACAACAAAACTTCCAGTGAGTCCAGAGGTGGGAACAGTACATTTATGATTCTTCCCGTAAATGACCTCCCATTCCTACTCTGTCCCCTTAACCTTATCTGTATCTGCCAGCAAACATTCCATGTAACATCCCAAATCATGAAGAAAGGCACTGGGTAGGGATCAGTGATAGAGAATGGTTGGTGGACTTGCCTAAGATACGACTGTTGTTTACAAAGAGCTGGCAGTTACTGAATAGTAGCCACCTACCTTTATAATGAGAACAGGTTTATAAATGCCCACAGATAAAGGCATGAGGCCAAGACTAAATGTTTGCAACATTCTGAGCCATCTCCTGTAAGTAATTTGGGGGTGTACCCAGTTGGGATGAGATAGTTTTATATTTTTCCAATTAACAAATGACAAATTTTATATAAACAAAATCAAACTCTGATTTTTTTTTTTCCCTACAATTTGTTTCATTCACTCAGCATAATGTCTGAAGATTCAACCACATTGAATCATTTTCACTGTACTTTTCAGGGGTATGGATATATTTTGGTTTATCTACTTTACTGCTTATGGACATGTTGGTATTTCCAGTTTTCATTATTATGTATAACTATGAACACTCTTGAACATGTCTCCTGTACATGTGCACGAGTTTTTCTAGACCTAGAGGCAGGACTGCTGGATTGTAGGGTATGTAGACATTTACTATCCTGACTGAATTATACCTATTTGTGCCCCCACCAGCAGTGTGTGACAGCCCCTTGTTCCACTCCCCGCCAGCACTTGATAGTAACGTGATGAGATAGCTTATCGATTCTGACTGCTGCTTCACAAATACAGGCAGCTGTTAACATTTGGCAATGACCAGGATGAAAGTGAGTGGTTTACTCTTTGAGGAAAAGGGATTATAAAATATGCCAGATATTGATGCCCATCTGTAGCAAAACAGTTTACCAAATTTTACCATTTTGGTATTCTTCTAACTTTATGATGCAAAAATTCACATTCATAAGTTATACAGCCTTTATTATTAACCAGAGCCATGAATCTTTTCAACTATATGTGATCAGGTTTCTTTATATCTGTTTGTGTTAATGATAATACTATGAATAACATAACTTTTTTTTAAGAGACAGGGTCACACTCTGTCTTCCAGGCTGGAATGCAGTGGCACAGTGATAGCTCACTGTAACCTCAAACTCCTGGACTCAAACAATCTTCCTGCCTCAGCCTCCCAAGTAGCTAGGAATACAGGCATGTGCTACCAAGCTGGGCTAATTTTTTTGTTTGTTTTTTGTTTTTGAGACAGGGTCTCCCTCTATTGCCTAGAGTAGAGTACATCATAGCTCTACCTCACTGCAACCTAACATGCCTGAGCTGAAGCAATCCTCCTGCCTTAGCCTCCTGAGTAGCTGGGACTACAGGCATGCACCACTATTATGCCCAGCTAATTTTTTCTTCTCCTTTTTTTTTTTCTTTTTTTTTTTTTTTTGTAGAGATGGAGTCTTACTATGTTGCTCAGGCTGGTTTTGAACTCCTAGGCTCAAGCAATCCTCCCACCTCAGCCTCCCAAAATGCTAAGATTACAGGCATGAGCCACTGTGCCTGACCAATAACATAATTATCTAAAAGAGTATCTACTATCAGGGAAATAGACTGAAAAATTACCCAGCTATTCCTTCAAAAAGGATTCTAAACTCCCAGCTGATCCTAGAAAATATAATAATATTCAGAATATTTGCTTAACAGGGGAAACAAAGCTTAATAGGTGAGATTTCCTTAGTTATTGTTTTCTCCCCTTTTCTCCTTTTTAACCCCACATCTGTTTCGGACTGTTCATATAGATTGTCTTAGTCCATTTGGGCTGCTTTATAATAAAGCACCATATATTGGCTTATAAACAACAGTAATTTATTTCTTATACTTTTGGAGGCTGGATCAAGGCAGATCAGGGTGCTAGCATATCAGATTCTGGTGAGCGCCCTCTTCTGGTTAGCACACTGCCAACTTCTTGTATCCTCACATGTGGTAGAAAGAGAGCTAGAGAACTCTGTGAAGGTCCCATTATAAGAAATGAATCCCATTCATGACCTACTTACCTCCCAAAGCCCCTACCTCCTAATACCAATTACATAGAGGTGTTAGGATTTCAATATATTATTTTGGGGTGAGGGAGAATGGCACAAACATTCAGTCTATAACAGAGATTATACTTTTAAGATTGAGAATTGATACTTTGATAAAAACTATAACAGGTCTTTTTTTCTAATTAAGCACTTGGTATTTTTTTGTTAGTTATTACCCCATTCAAGTTGACAACAGAGGCAATGCAGACTCCAGTCTCCAATAAGAAACCAGTGTTTGATCTTAAAGCAAGTTTGTCTCGTCCCCTCAACTATGAGCCACACAAAGGTACGTAGGAGTGTTTTGAGGTATAGGGCCTATAAAAGACATCAGATTAAAGTAATCAATCCTGCATGCAAGGATGTGAAAAAATTCTAGTGTCTCAGTGGAAGCCACACTTGACATCCTAGAAAGGATCCCAAGGTTGCCCCATTACAACCACTCTTAAACATGATTTAAGATGTAATGCAATCTGTCTTTCAGTGCTTCTGGAATTACTTTATTTATTTATTTATTTATTTTTGAGACACAGTCTCACTCTGTTGCCCAGGCTAGAGTGCTGTGGCGTCAGCCTAGCTCACAACAACCTCCAACTGCTGGGCTCAAGTGATCCTTCTGCCTCAGCCTCCTGAGTAGCTGGGACTACAGGCATGCGCCACCATGCCCGGCTAATTATTTCTGTATATTTTTAGTTGGCCAATTAATTTTTCTTTTTTTTTTTTTTTTTTTTTTCAGTAGAGACAGGGTCTTGCTCTTGCTCAGACTGGTTTCAAACTCCTGACCTTGAGTGATTCACCCGCCTTGCCCTCCCAGAGTGCTAGGGTTACAGGCGTGAGCCACCGCGCCCAGCCTGGAATTACTTTAAAGCACACAAAGTTTCCTAAAAGAATCATACTTAGGTAACAATGTTTATCTGTAAATTACTAAGGTTAACGAAACTTAAATCCTATTTAGAAGTAGAATCAGCTAAGCTGTAGTAAAAAAGAATTCTCTACTTCACACATACACACACATTCCATTTTTTTCTCCCCACGTTTTCTCATCTATGGCAATGGCTCCTCTATCTACCTAGTTGTTCAGGGGAAAAACCTTGGAGTCATCCTTGCCTATTCACTCTCTTAGACCACATATCCATCCTGTAGTCCTTCCAACTCTACCTTTGCAAGAGATCTTTGATCTGTCTACTTTTAGTCCTCCACTGTAACCCCTTTTGGTCCAGGTTGCCATCATCTCTTCCCTAAGCTAGAGTAGCCTCTTTGTCCCACTACATCCTTAAAAACAAATCAGAGCATGTCACTCCCTTACTCAAAATTTCTCAAGATTTCCCCCCACCCTCATTTCATTACATCCTCCCTTCTCTGATGATGCTCCAACCACACTGGTGAACCAACTACTCAGACACACTGAGTTCATTCCCACCTCAAGATCTTTGAATTTGCTATCCCTCTACCTATCTAGAATACTCTACACAGACCTCTGCACAGCCTGCTCCCTCATTTTCATGGGGCATCCTCTCAACTGTCACCACCTCAGAGGGGCCTTTCCTTCACTTTCCTGCCTCCCACAATCCCTCTTTACTCCTTACCTACTTTTACATTTCTTCATGACATTTAGCCCCATCTGACGATGTTACTCGGACTATTAACTGTCTCTACCATTGGGAGGTAAGCCCAGAGAGCGGGGATTTTTTACTGTTTGGTTCACTGTTCTGTTCCCTGTACCTAAAACAGTCCCTGGCACATACCAGCTGCTCAAAATGTATATGTGATGAGAATGACTCTGACCACAACTAACTTATACTGACATTAATAAACCTGGATTAGAGCTTCATCTGTGCTATTATTTTTATATCCTAGACAAGCCAGTCAGTTCCTCCCTTTTATGGAAGGGAAAATAAATAAGTACTGTTAATGTCAAAGGTTATTGAAAGGATCAAATGACAAGGTGAGTGTGAAAGTCCTTTTTAAGAATGGAAACTGCCATAAATGAATCACTGGTCCTCAGAAACAAGTCATTAACTACACAAATATTATAAAAAGCATTACATAGAGCCAGCTGCAGTGACTCCCTGCCTATAGTCCCAGTTACTCAGAAAGCTAAGGCAGGAGGATCACTTCAGCCCAGGAGTTTGAGGCTGTATTGTGCTATGATCACACCTGTGAATAGTCACTACACTCCAGCCTGGGCAACACAGTGAGACTTCATCTCTAAAAAAAAAAAAACTTAAATTAAAAAAGCAATTTGTTAACATCTGGAAGTTTGGTCCCAGTTTTTTAATTTATAATTATACTTTTTATGGGATATAAAGTGATAAGATTTATGAATATAATGTAGAATAATTAACTCAATTTAATTAGCATATCCATCACCTTAAATACTTAACCATTTGTTATAGTGAGAACATTTGAAATGTACTCTTAGCAATTTTGAAATGCACAGTACACTTTTTAACTGTATTCATCATGCTAAGCAGATCTCAAAAAAACATTTATTCCTCCTGAGACTTTGTACCTTTTGACAATCATCTTCCCATTCCTCCCACCTCCAGCCTCTAACCACCACTCTACTCTCTGCTTCTATAAATTTAATTGTTTTAGATTCCATACAAGTGAGAACATGCAGAATTTCTCAGTGCCTGGCTTATTTCACTTAGCATAATGTTCCAATTCCATCCATGTTGTTGCAAATGACAGAATGTCCTTTTTAAGGCTGAATAGTATTCCATTGTGTGTATGTATGTATATATATTATACTGTCTTTATTCATCTGTTGATGGACACTTAGGTTGATTCCATAACTTGGCCATTGTGAACAGTGCTGCAATGAATATGGGAGTTCAGATATTTCTTCAACAAACTGATTTCAAATCTTTTGGATAAATACCCAGAAGTGGGATTACTGGATCTGGTCCCAATTCTAAAGCCAACAAAATAGTCCTACTCATTCCTTTCCAAATACATTTTAATAGCTAGCAATAATGACAAATGACACAGGTGAAATAAACATAACACCTATGCAGTCTTGGGATAAACTTCTTGATTGTAATGGCTTTTTTTTTTTTTTTTTTTTTGAGGCAGAGTCTCACTGTTGCCCCGGCTAGAGTGCCGTGGCATCAGCCTAGCTCACAGCAACCTCAAACTCCTGGGCTCAAGCGATCCTCCTGCCTCAGCCTCTGGAGTAGCTGGGACTACAGGCATGTGTCACCATGCCCGGCTAATTTTTTCTATATATTTTTAGTTGTCCAGCTAATTTCTTTCTATTTTTTAGTAAAGACAGGGTCTCACTCTTGCTCAGGCTGGTCTTGAACTCCTGACCTCAAGCAATCCTCCCGCCTCGGCCTCCCAGAGTGCTAGGATTACAGGCGTGAGCCACCACGCCCGGCATGTAATGGCTTCTTTTAATGTGCTGGTTTAGTATTAAGATTTTTTTTTTTTTTACCAAGCAGGTGACAGGATGAAAAGTATTAAGATTTTTTTAACTTTATTTTTCTTTTCCAGAAACATAGATTCAAGTAGACCTGAATATACACTCCCCAAGACTTTTTTTTTTAGTGTTAACATTTTTTCTGTGATGTAACAAGGATTAAAAAATAACACACATCTTTAGAGGAAAAATGTAATTTATATCTGTGGAGTGTGAAATTAAAATAAATTACAGAATATACTGGCAAGTGTCTATAAAAACAAAGTATAAATGTTGATAGCAAGCAACTAGCCACAGATGAAGAAAATGAACTTGAGAGTATACAACTGGTTTTGTCTCTATCCTAAACTAGGAAAGCTGAAACCATGGGGGCAAACTAAAGAAAACAATTCTCTGAATGAACATGTAAACAGAGTTGACTTCCACAAGAATACTTACAAACAACCTCGTCTCCAGACTAGGTGAGTACATATTATTCTGTTTTATAATTCTTTTAATTTCAAAAGACTGTATATATAAAACAGCACCTCTGAGGGATAGTCTTAGTATAGTGGTGTTTAACACATTAACTGCCATGTGAGTTGTATGTAACTCATGCTACTTTTGAGTCCAGGGCCTCGTGAAGCATGTGTAATTCATGTCTCTTCACCTTGGGGGCCGTGAGAACTATTTTTCAAGTTGCATGAAACTCAAGTGCAGAAAACAATAAAAAATAAATTTTTTATTAAATTAGAAAGGATCATTTTGTTTTCGAAGTTTTTATTCTATCTTCTTTTCTGTTTTTTGAGACAGTCTTGTTCTTGCTCTATCGCCCCAGGTAGAGTGCAGTGGTGTTATTGTAGCTCACAGCAACCTCATATTCCTGGGCTCAAGGAATCCTCCTGCTTCAGCCTTCCAAGTAGCTGAGATTACAGGCACACACCACGATGCCCAGCTATTAATAATTTTTCTATGTTTAGTAGAAATGGGGTCTTGCTCCTACTCAGGCTGGTCTCAAACTCCTGACCTCAAACGATCCTCTGGCCTCAGCCTCCCAGAGTGCTAGGATTATAGGTGTGAGCCACTGTGCCCAGCCTATTCTATTTTCATAATAAAACACTATGGCTCCAAAGGAAAAAAAAATTTTTTTCTAGTGTGGCTGGCAGTTAATGTGTTAAGAAGAGGTTAGACGTGGAATTACCTATGGAACTTTCAGAAAGTACACGTGCCTAGGCTCCAGCATAATGAATTCCTAGTCAGTAGGTTTGGGGTGAGATCCAAGCATCTGCATTGTTCCCAAGGCTTTCCAGGTGATTTAGAAGATGCCCTGGATTCACAGTACTGCTCTTGCATAACATATCTGACCAAACCATGCCCATGGATATCCCTCCAAACACCAAAGCTCAAGTGCCCAGGGAACCTAGGTATGCAGGTAGATGTAAATTCTTCACTCAAGGAAACCACGCTTACAAGGTGTCAAGGCCCTTTCAGGGGAAAAACACCCAGGAGGGTCCTTAGAGATTTCCTTCAGCGTGAAAACCAAGTTAAAGCCAGAGCTCACCCTGGGCTTCACCTGGTTCTGGTTGACTCTAGATTCCCTGACTAGAACTCTCCTGATACAGGGCTACTTATCATTTGACTGTTGCCTATATCCAGCTGCCACCAATGCCTTTACCAACTGTGTTTATTAAGATAGTTAACATGATACTGGGCTTTTCCTTTCTTTTTCTGCTTAATCCCCTCTAGTGAAAAACCTAGTGGCTTGAACCAGTAGACCCCCCTCACCTTCTAGTTCTAGCACTTTCACTAGACTGTGACTTTGAGCTTAACTTTTGACTTTGATTTCTAGGTATAGAGGTATAGAGATTTGTCATTTAAAACAAACTTTTAGGGCTCACTTCAGCAGCACATATACTAAAAATTGGAACGATACAGAGAAGATTAGCATGGCCCTAAAAAATAAATAAATAAATAAAACTTATTAAAAGTACAGGAGTTGGATTCAATCACCAAGGTGCCTTCTGTTTCCAGTTCCATGCAGGATATAGAATGCCGAGTTAACAAAAAGGAAAATACCAATTCCTAGCCCTTTAACACAACAGTGACTAACAGGTGTCAGACTATTAGGCAAGCATAGTGCCCTGTAAGAGTCTGTTTTATACAAGTGTGCTAGATGTCATTTTAAGTTTGGATATTAGTTCAACAATAGTTGTTTTAAAGTGTCTGTAGTAGAGCTTCACTGGAGCCTAACGTGTCACCTGTCCTCTTAGGGAAGAGCAACGGAAGAAACACGAGCAAGAACGAAAGGAGAAGAAAGCAAAGGTTTTGGGAGCACGAAGGGGCCTCAGTATGGCTGAAAATTGATAATTTTTGAACATCTTGTAAATTCATTCTGAACTTGTTTTCCTTTTGTAAATATTTTTATACTGTCTTCCTCACTTTAATCAAAATATCTTTTTCTGCTGTTAACTATTCATAATCTACATAATGTCCATGGGTTTTTCATGTGCTGCATCTCTGAAAAGACATCACCTTAAAGCTCACAAATTCAAATTCTTTGAAATGGTTTTTAGCTAAGTCAGTTTTCTAATGAGAACCATTCTAGAGATTCTTAACCTAGATTCTTAATGTCAAGTTCCCCTGCTGGTTCTAATATTAACAGAGCTGCAGTCCTCTTCTAGGCAATAGCATTTAACTGACGGCAGCTAGTTATACAAGCTTCAGTAGAATTTGAACAAGTGAAGAATAGGGTAAGCCAGGTTAGAAAGGCCACTGCTGCATCCTCTAGTTGAGAGAATCTAGTAATCTTAATAAATCTGGACCATATAGTTTGGTTATGGCATTAATATTTTACCTAAGTGAAAAATGTTTTGTTTATACTTGTATGTACTTTTGCTCAGCTCGCTTCATGTAATTATTGTTACTCACTATATTCTTAAAAAGAAAACTCTACAGTTCATTCTAGCCTTGCTTACTTTAAAATAAAAGCTACAAGGCTCTACTGAAATATGAGGATTACTGCTTTCTGGATTACCGTGCTCAATCATACTCTTATCTTACACATTTTATGGGAAAAAACAGAGTTGCTTAGCATCACATCAATGTTCCTTGCACCTCGGTAGAGCTTCTAAGTTTTGTACTGCTCAAGATTGTCATAAATAAAATTTTTTTCTCATTGTAGATTCATTCTTTATACACAGTCTTCCAAGATTTAGTTGACCAGCTAAGCTTAGTAAGAGTTTCTATGTACCCTTTATGCATCCTTTCCTGACCACTATATCCACCCCAAGAAGAATGGCTGTAGGCTTCCTTTATCTTCCCACAGCACTTCTCAAGACTTTATTAAGTTTCCTGTTTTGCATATATAAGTCTTTAAAACATAGCACACTCTTAGGTACTTAAAAAATTCAAATTTTCCTATCAAAAGGCAAAGATCAGATCAATGAAGAAAGCTCAGAGTTAACTACACTTCTGATAGGAATGTAAAATGGTACAACCACTTTGGAAAACAGTTTGCTAGTTTCTTTAATAAGTTACTGTGTATCTACCCTGTGATCCAGCGACTCCACTCTTAGGTAGTTACCCAAGAGAAATGAAAACATATGTTCCTAAAAATACTTAAATGGTTCATAGTTGCTTTATTTGTAATAGCCAAAAATTGGCAATAAGCAGCACAACTCACAATTGCAAAGATGTGGAAACAACCCAAGTGCCCCTCAATACATAAGTGGATTTAACAAAATGTGGTATCTGTATACCACAGAGTACTACTCAGCCATAAAAAAAATGAACTAATACCTCTTGTATTAACCTGGATGGAACTGGAGATCATTCTTCTAAGTGAAGTATCACAAGAATGGAAAAATAAGCA
The DNA here is from genome assembly GCA_963574885.1 of Lepilemur ruficaudatus. Classification (NCBI taxonomy): domain Eukaryota; kingdom Metazoa; phylum Chordata; class Mammalia; order Primates; family Lepilemuridae; genus Lepilemur; species Lepilemur ruficaudatus. The sequence continues at coordinate 18,098 of CAUYRT010036026.1, forward strand.
CCGCATGTACTCACCATTAAATTAGAACCAGTTGAACAACACTTATGTGCACATGTGGAAATAAAACTCATCGGAAACCAATTAAGTGGGAGGGGATGAGTAAATTCACACATAACAGTTATAATGCACACTATCTGGGTGATGGGCACACTTAAAATTTTGACTCAAACTGTACAAAAGGAATTTATAAAACCAAAACATTTTCATCCCCATGATATGCTGAAATAAAATTTTAAAAATAAAAGACAACCAAAAAACTGGCAATAACCCAAATGTCCACCACCAAGTGATGGATCGATAAACTCTGGTATATCCATACAATGGTATGTTACTTGAAAAAGAATTAACTGTTGATATACAGTAGAGCACATGCATGAATCTCAAGTAACTGCTGAAATAAGCCACACCAAAAAATAAGTATGTACTGTATGATCCTATTTATATTAAACTCTAATAAACTATAGTGATAGAAAGCAGATCAGGGATTGCCCGGAGGTGGGTGGGTAAGCAGGATTGCAATCCCTATTTTTTGTTTTTTTGAGACAGGGAGGGTCTTACTCTGTTGCTCAGAATAGAGTGCAGTGATGTGATCATAGCTCACTGCAACTTCAAACTCCTGTGCTCAAGCCATCCTTCTGTCTGAGCCTCCCGAGTAGCTAGGATGACAGGTGCACACTACCATGCCCAGCTACTTTTTCTATTTTTTTTTTTGTAGAGACGGGTTTCATTATGTTGCTCAGGCTGGTCTCAAACTCCTGGCCTCAAGCGACCCTCCCGCCCCAGCATCCCAGCACCCAGTGCTGCGGCATGAGCCATTGTGCTGGCTGCAGTCCTTTTGTCTTGATGGTTTCCAGGGCATATGCATGTCAAAACTAAATTATACACATTAAATACATACAATTTAGCGTGGTCAATTATCCCTCAGTAGAGCTGTTAAAAATAGCATGGTCTTATATATAGAAAATCCTTAGGAATTCACTAAAATGCTACTAGAATTAATAAGGTCAGTAAGGTTGCAGGATATAAGACCAATACTGGCCTGGTATATGGTATGGTGGCTCACACCTATAATCCTAATGCTCTGGGAGGATGAGGTGGGAGGATTGCTTGGGGCCAGGAGTTCAAGACCAGTCTGGGCAACATGGCAAGACTTCATCACTATAAAAAATGAAAATAATTAGCTGGGTATGGTGGCGTGCAACTGTAGTCCCACCTACTCAGGAGGCTGAGGCAGGGGGATCACTTGAGCCCAGGAGCTTGAGGCTGCAGTGACCTATGATTTCACCACTGCACTGCAGCCTGGAGATAGAGTGAGACCCCATCTCACTCTAAAACAGGCAAATTTTGTTATATACAGTATACCTCAATAAAGCTCTTAAAAAAGATAATTACATACAAATAGACAAAATGGACTTTAGCCCAAGATGTTGAAAAAGTTGTTAGCTTTGTGTAGCTCTTGTCTCTTTGCAAACTTGTCTCAGGGTACTCCGGCTATGTTACTGTTTCCTACTTCCTCTCTCTAAGCTGACAAGAATTGATCAATTTAAATTGTTTTAATCAGGGTCTTATTTTTGGCATATCCAATCACTAAATACTTAAAATGACCGGGGAAGCTTTGGGGATAGTAGTCTAATCCTTTTTGTTCCTCCAGTGGTTACATTAGAAGTAAATATATAGTAAGAACCAGCAAGGATTATGCATCTTTGGAGGACAAGCTCTGTAAGTAGGTGTCTCGCTTCCCAGGTACTTCTATGGCATTTTTATTCTTTAGCGGTCTCCTTTCCTCAAAGATAGGTTGGAAAATAAAAGAAACCTGAAAGGAACAGAATGGTAGAAAGCCATCAACAGTCATCTCAGAGACTCTTTGCTTTGGAAACTGTCTACTCATGTAGGAAATGTTCCTAATAGGAACCATTCTGACCAAAAACAGTTAAGTTATTTACACAGTTCCTCTGCATCAGTACTTGGATTCTATGAACTAAAGCATAGCTCAGAACCTGGTTTCATGCTGTGTTCCCCTTACCTGGGCCCTCTTAGCAACAGCATTTAGACTTGTCTTAGGATTTCATACCAGCCATTGGTTGGATGCCATTAAAGAAATATTTTGTCTGTATCACTGCAGATGCTACTACCCTTAGTTTAGTAATGCAAAACTACACATGATCTTTATTTGAAAAGTCTTGGGCTAATCTCTGGAGAATTTTCATAGGCAAATTCTTCTGTGTGGGCTGGATCAGCAAACACTCCAATAAAATCAATTTCCAAGAAGAATGGACCATCCACTTTATCAGCCAAGGTAAATCCTATGGTAGAGATCTAAATGTAAAATAAGAGAAATTGATTAAAATCTCATACACTGATATACTGATGTTATTCCTAGAGTTTTAGAATCCCATGAGGTGATTATCAAAACTGTATCATTATACTATTAGCCCTTAGCAAATATATAGTAGTTCTCATATGCTGTAGCAAATTATAAGAGGAAGCACAAGACTACTTTTCTTTTCACATTCTACTTCCTCTCCTCTCCCCTTCAAGTGGTGCCCCTTACAACTAGTAAAGACAACATGGATATCTAACGGAGGTTCCTTGAAGCTCTCCCGAACTCTTATTTTAAAGCTAAAATAAAATATAGGCATGCTAAAAACAATGGTCAGACAAATTCCTCCAAGATAGGGATTTAGCTCACAAGATAGGTTCGAGTCAGCATGTCTTGGTATAACAGCAGTGGCCAGTGGCCCTGAGTAGGAATTTTCATTTTTCTTTTCTTTCTTTCCTCTTGAGGCAGAGTCTCACTCTTTTGCCTGGGCTAGAGTGCCGTGGCATCATCATAGCTCACTGCAACCTCAAACTCCTGTGCTCAAGCGATCCTCCTGGCTCAGCTTCCTGAGTAGCTGAGACTACAGGTGTGCACCACCACACCTGGCTAATTTTCCTGTCTTTCTTTCTTTCTCTTTTTTTTTGAGAGATGGGGTCTCTCGCTTTGTTGCCCAGGCTAATTTTAATCTCCTGGCCTAAAGCAATCCACCCACCTCGGCCTCCCCAAGTGCTAGGATTACAGGCATGAGCCATCGCACCCAGACAGAATTTTCATTTTTCCTCTGTTAGCCTTCCAGCATAGACTCAGACTCATAGGAGTTCTGTTTCACTAAAGATGATACTATTCTGAGTGAAAAGTACAGGGAAATTACCTTGTCAAGCAGAAGCTGATACTGAGCATCCCGGATTCTTCCTTGATTGGAGAAGAAAAATTTGGAAAAAGGAATCTGAAAAAAGAAACCATTTACTTCATAGCTGAAATGTAAGTAATAAAATGATAAAAGAATAGTAATTTAAATTTAATTCTAAAATTATTAATATATGCAGCATTGGGTTTTTTGTTTTTTGTTTTTTTTGTTTTTTAGAGACAGGGTCTTACACTGTTGCCTATGCTGGAGTGCAATGGTACAATTATAGTTCATTGCATCCCTGAACTCCTGGGCTCCTTCTGCCTCAGCCTCCCAAGTAGCTAAGACTACAAGCACATGTCACCACATCCAGCTAATTTTATTTTTCTTGTAGAGATGGGGGTCTTGCTATGTTGCCCAGCCTGGTCTGGAACTCCTGGTCTCAAGCAATCCTCCTGCCTCAGCCTCCCAAAGTGCTGGGATTACAGGCATGAACCACTGCTCCTAGCCAATATCTGCAGTTATAACAGGCTAACCACTTACATCAAAGATAAAACTATGAGAGCAAAAGACAAAGAGTAAACTAGGGAAAAAATATTTGTAATATTTATGGTCAAGAGAACTAGTATCCTAAACAGAGCTTTTACAAATAACTAAAAAGCCAGGGCATGGTGGTGCCTGCCTGTAATCCCAGCTACTTGAGAGGGCTTGAGTCCAGGAGTTTGAGTCTTGCCTGAACAACATAGCGAGACCCTGGCTGTAAAATTAAAAAAACCAAACAACTAAGAAAAAGATTAAACAACCAAATAGAAAAATGGGGATGGTGAGAAATAAGAACACATTTATACTGTTAGTAGGAGTGTAAATTAGCATAACTCTTTTAAAGGGCAGCTGATAATTGTGATAGGTAGAATTCTAAGATTGACCCCCAAATTTCCACCTCAGATAAATACACATCTACTTCCAGGTATTCAATCAAACACTAATCTCAGTGGTACTGTGAAGTGACTGTGCCAACGCAATTAAGATTCCAAATTAGTTGGCCTTAACAATAAAGGGAGGTTATCCTCTGCAGGCCTGACAATCACTTGAGACCATAAAACGGACTGGTGAAAGAGATTTCATGAGATGGATTCAATGGGAAGGAGATTCTCCATTGCTGGCTTTGAAAATGGAGGGACATACATAACAAGGAAAGCAGACAGCTTCTAGGAACTGAGAGTGGCCCCCGGTTGATGGCCAGCAAGGAAGCAAAGACTCACACCAAGTTTTACATCATAAGAAACTGAATTTGGCTGATAACCAGAATGAGCTGGGAAGTGGATTCTTCCCCAGAGACTCCAGAAAGGAACACAGGCCAGCTGACTCCTTGATTTCAGCCTTATAAGCACCTGAGCATGGAACCCAGCCACACTATGTCCCAACTTATGACCTCCAGAACTGTGAACTAATAAATGTATGTTGTTTTAAGCTGCTAAATTTGTGGCAATTTGTTATGTAGCAATAGAAAACTAATACAGCAATATCTACCAAAATTTGAAATGCCATGCCAATTTCACGTTTAGGAATTGATGTTACAAATAATCTCTAAAAAATATATAAAGATACAGCTTTTTCTAATAGTAAAAAACATAAAATGAACAAATAAAGTAATATATAAATTATGGTACATCTGTACAACTGAATATGCAGCTATCTTTAAAATGAAGTAGATCTATATAGGATGCAGAGCCAAGATCTCTGTGATATAGTATTAGTAAAAAAATAAGATATAGGCTGGGCGTGGTGGCTCACGCCTGTAATCCCAGCCCTTTGGGAGGTCAAGGTGGGAGGATCACTTGAGGCCAGGAGTTCAAAACCAGCCTGGACAACATAGCAAGACCTTGTCACTACAAAAAATAAAAAAATTATTTAAAAATTAGCCAGCATGGTGACTCATGCCTGTAGTCCCAGCTACTTGGGAGACTGAGGCAGGAACATCACTTGAGCCCTGGAGTTTGAGGTGGCAGTTAGTTAGGATCATGCCACTGCACTCCAGCCTGGGTGACAGAGTGAGATAGTATAAGCTAATTTAGGGGTTTTTTAGGCCTAAAAGGCTTAAATAACTGTAAATAAATATTGAAGTCTAATGATATGCATGCTGAAATGTTTAGGGGTGAAATGTACTGATGTTAGCAATTTCCTTTAAAATGAATTAAAAAAAACACTGATGGATGCATAGCAGGAAGGATAAGTGCATAAGATGTGATAAAGCAAACACAGCAGAATGTTTCTTGAGAAATCTAAGTGGTAGCTATCTGGATATTCACTATCCAATTTTAAGTTTTATGCATGTTTGAAAATTTTCATAATAAAATGTTAAGGAAAATAGGAAAAAAAATTATTCTAACAGAAATGTCTTGAGGGATACACCAACAACTGTTAATAGTTCTCACCTCTGGGAAGTAGGCATGGGAGTTTGAGGAGGAGGGACTCTTTTACTTCACAATTGTATAAAGCATAATAGTTGCTTATATAACAGACAAAAGGCTAACCTCCTAAATAGTTAAAAAATTTCTAGAAATTGTGGGGAAAGAAGACCAATAGAAAAGACATCAACAAACAGCTCACAGAAAAAGAAATACAAAAAACTGGCCCTTAAACACACGAAGAGATGTTCCATCTCACTCATAACAAGAGAAAAACAAAGCAAAACTTCTGAGGATATAGGAGAAAAAACTAAATTGTTTCTCCTGCCCTTTATACTCACACACCACTCAGCACAACCCTTCTGACACTTGATGTATGTGGAGTTTTGTCCAAACACCAAGCAATGCTACAGCTGATTGGAAAAAACTCAAACTATTTTTTCTATTCTCTTCACTCAACAATTAGCATAGAAGACTTCAGTGACCAAATTTGTGGTGATTTCTCCCCACACAACAAGCAAGCAAGCAATTCTATAGTGGACACCAACTGGGTGTCCTCTAATTCAATTTAATTCTGACACTGTCTACCTGGAGATAGCACAGGTTGAGTGCTCAGTCCCACAAGACTGCCCCCCACTGCAGATGCCATTTGTCCATAGTAGGTTGTCACATATACTTCTGACTGACTAGCTATAAATTGGGGCTCGCTCCCATAACCCCCACCTTAGGTTCAATTAATTTACTAGGGTAGTTCACAGAACTCGGGGAAACACTTTACTTACTTACATTTACTGGCTTATTATAAAGGATGGTACACAGGACACAGATGAACAGCCAGATGGAAGAGACGCATAGGATGAGGTATGGGAGAAGGAACACAGAGCTTCCATGCCCTCTCTGGGCATACCACTCTCTAGGAGCCTCCACAGGTTCAATTATCCAGAAGCTCTACAAAGTCTATCCTTTTGGGTTTCTATGGAAGCTTCATTATATAGGCATCACTGATTAAATCATTGGCCATTAGTGATCAGCTCAACCTTGAGCCCCTCAAGACTCCCCAGAGGTTGGGGGGGTGGGACTTTCTTTTTTTTTTTTTTTTTTTTTTTTTGTTTGAGAAAGAGTCTCACTCTGTTGCCCGGGCTGTAGAGTGCTGTGGCATCAGCCTAGCTCACAGCAACCTCAAACTCCTGGGCTCAAGTGATCCTTCTGCCTCAGCCTCCCGAGTAGCTGGGACTACAGGCATGTGCCACCATGCTCGGCTAATTTTTTACATGTATTTTTAGTTGGCCAATTAATTTCTTTCTATTTATAGTAGAGACGGGGTCTCGCTCTTGCTCAGGCTGGTCTCGAACTCCTGACCTTGAGCTATCCACCCGCCTCGGACTCCCAGAGTGCTAGGATTACAGGCGTGAGCCACCGCGCCCGGCCAGGGGGGTGGGACTTTCTAATCATGCCGTGGACTTCCCTATGACCAGCTCCCATCCTGAAACTATCTAGGAGCCAACAGTCATCATTAGCATATAAAAGATACTCTTATCACTCCAGAGACTCCATCAGGATGAAGACCAAATATATATTTCACAATATCAAAACTACACTGAGTTACTATGTTTCACATACCAGATTGGCAAAAATCCAAAAATTTGACAACTTCCTCTAGTGGTGAGGCTGTGGGGTAACAGCCATTTCACTACTAGTGGGAATGCAAAAATGAAACAAATCCTCTGGAGGACAATTCAACAATATTTATCAAAATTACAAAGGCATTTACCCTGTTACCCAGTACTCCCACTTGTAGGAAGTTAGCCTACAAAAGCACCTACAAGAATACAAAGCAATCTTTGCATGCAGTTATTCCTTACATTATTTATAATAGCAATTGAGAACTTAAGTGTCCTTCAATACAGGACTCATTAAATCAACTATAGAATATCCACATAATACGAAATACCAAACAAAATAACAGTGGGCTGGGTATGGTGGCTCATGCTTGTAATCCTAGCTCTTGGGGAGGCTGAGACAGGAGGATTACTTGAGCCCAGGAGTTTGAAATCAGCCTGGGCAATAGTGAGATGCTGTCTCTAACAAAAAAAAAATTAGTGGGGTGTGGTGGCATGTGCCTATAGTCCCAGCTACTCAGGAGGCAGGAGGATTGCTTGAGGATTTGAGGTTGCAGGGAGCTATGATAACACCACTGCACTCTTGCCTGGGGAATGGAGCGAGATCCTGTCTCAAAAAAAAAAAAAAGGATGGAAAATAATTCCATGTAACTATGTAGAAGCTCTTCAGGATATATTCCTAAATTTTAAAAATGTAATAAACAAGGCCGGGCCCAGTGGCTCACGCCTATAATACTAGCACTCTGGGAGGCCGAGGTGGGCAGATCGCTCAAGGTCAGGAGTTCGAAACCAGCCTGAGCAAGAGCGAGACCCCGTCTCTACTAAAAATAGAAAGAAATTAATTGGCCAACTAAAAATATATAGAAAAAATTAGCC
>CAUYRT010036028.1:0-17563 GCA_963574885.1 Lepilemur ruficaudatus
TTTGCTCAGGCTGGTCTCAAACTCCTGGCCTCAAGTGATCTTCTCCCGCCTTGGCCTCCCAAAGTGCTAGGATTATAGGCGGGAGCCACAGCACCCAGCCATGACTGGTGGTTTTATAAGAAGAGAGAGAGACACCAGGGGTACACGTGCAAAGAGGCAGCAGGAGGGTGGCCATCTGCAACCCTGAGAGAGGGCTTAGAGGAATCCAACCCTTCTGGCACCTCAACCTTGGACTTCCAACCTCCAGAACGGTGAGAAAATAAAGTTCTGTTGTTTAAGCCACTCAGTCTTTGGTACTGTGTTACGGCAGCCTGAGCAAATTGATACACAAAGCAAAAGAACATCACATAAAACATTTCCCTGACGAACTATCTCGACTTTCCCCTTGATAAAGCTCCTTGATCCAGCAACCTTGCAAAGCACAAAAAGATGTATCTAAATAAGTTCAGTAACTACTGAATGATTAAACTTAAAGCTTGACTATTTGCAATCAACGCTGTCTTCCAAAAGGTTACATCTTAAAGGTTCTTGTCGGGTATGTGTGTATTCTCCCTTCTAGCTCTCTAATAATGCTCTCCGGAGTCATTTCACAGCTCCCTAATTGGTTTTATATTTTCCAAGTGCCAGTTTTCTGATAAAAGCTGTTTACAGCCTCACCACTTTTGGCAGAGGAGGTGGCAGGAGGGAGGGAAACTGTTGACAGAAGCTGTTTCTAAGAAACTCATCTCTTGTTTTCCCTTGATACAGTCTGTGATGGGAGAAGAGTCCTAAGGGACAAACTCAGGGAACAAAATATAAAATACCAAGCAGGGGTGTGATTCCTCGCGCACGGTGATATTCATGCATCATCCAACAACTATGAATTGCCCTCCCACTCCATGCCAGCGTCTACACCAGGCACTGAGGATTTAGCCACGAATGAGTTAATGCTCTAGTTACACGTGATGTCCTAATTAATGAACCCTGAGACTAGTGCTACTTTAAAACAAATCGTGTGCATTTAAAAAAATATCTCACGTTCTGAAGGCACCATAGTGAGGTTTGGTGATTAGAATGAGGAAACAGGGAGAGGGGATTGAATCTCTGGAGAGGTAAGTGGCAGGAGTGCAGTGCCGAGTGGTTCCTTCAGGAGGAAGAGAAAACCACAGACGGGAGACAGGCTAAGGAAGAGGCAGTCTTGATGGATGGCCTTGACCTTCTCTCAGCTGCAACCTCAGGGCATGCCACAGCTCAGCACAAATGCTGGGCTTCTGGCATTTCTTCCTCTAGTAAAGCAGTTTCTGACAATGAGATGTGAGGTTAGACCACGTCCTTTTGGTTAATTAACACATAACCGTGATGCCTTCTCTATGGTGGGCATGCCTTTCTGTTACAGGGTTCCCTCTAGGGAAGAGAAGTAACTCTTGGAGGCAGGAGAGGGAAGTACTGGGGCACAAATTGCAAGCCCCAGCTAAGCAACTCCACTGAATGCCATGTCACTTACCCACAGCCAACCTCAGACCACCCGCAGCCACCCCCGCTGTGGGGCACAGAGCCAATCCCCAGACAACACCCGGGACAACCAAACGCAATGCTGTTTCTTTGGGAAAATTTCTACATCTATCTCTATGGAAAATAATCAGCCCATAGAAAACCAAGGGTTTTATTGCTTCAGGAAACAGAAATAGAGGGGAAAATAGAGAGGAAAAATCCCAGTGGTGACAGCTGTAAAGAACAACTGTGGAAATGAACTATTAGAGCCCGACTCAGAGCCTTTGTCGCTGTTGGTATCTGCCGGTGAGAATCCCAACTTAAAAGCCTGATATGAGTTGAACAAATGGACTTGACCTAGAGTTGAAAGAAGAGATTATTCAAATTCCCAAAAGACAATGGCTTCCAGGGACATGTAGGGGGTTTTCTATAAGTCCCTAATTCGAACCTTTGAATCTCACAGTATATGGGATATAATATTAATAGAACTATCTTAGATCGAAATAAACCCCAGATTCTATTCCTATCCTTCAAAACAACAGGCAAGCCAGTATCTTCTCATAATTCTCATGCTCATCTTGGCTGACCCTGGTTCGTTTATTTGCTTTACTTTTTGTGTTCACCATCTCCTGCAGCTAAGCTTCTGTGTTAACCTCACAGTCTCTTTCATGGGTGTCCCCAGTGAGCCGTACCTCCTGATACGCTCTTATGCAATCTTCTCCTCTTGAGGCTGGGCTGGCCCTATGACTGCTTTGACCGATACAATGTGGTGAAAATGATGTCCTGGAACTTTCGAGTCTAGGTATTAAGAAGGTCTGAAAGCTTCTGCTTTTGTATTTTGGGGAAGTTGGCCACATTGTAAGAAGTCTGAGACCACCCTGAGGCCATTGTGATGATAGGAACCCCAAGCTAGCTGTGTGGAGAGGCCACACGGAAAGAAAGATGCCTGCCCAGCCACCACCTGGTACGCCAGGCATGGAAGTAAAGAGGCTACCTTGGATGGTCCAACCAGTAGATGCTACGCAGAACAGAGATGAGCCATCCCTGCCAAGCCCTGCCCAAATTGCAGAATTATGAGTAAACAAATAATTAGTGCTCTTTTAAGCCACTAAGTTTTGGGCTGGTTTGCTATACAGCCATTGAAAACCAAAACGTCACTTCCTTTAACATCAAGGTCAAGTCACTTTTTCTGGAAACTTACCTGACAAACTCATCTTATTTTAGAACTTGATTCAGAGTTTGGATGACACAGTCCTATGCCTGCTTTTGGTCAGTTTCATAAATTAACCTCTCCCTCAAATTAATAATGACAATGGCTAAGCTGAGCATCAAGGATCAGGCACCACGGTTGGGAATATTATCCCTATTTTACAGAGGAGGAAACTGAGGCATACAGAGGTTAAGCAGCTTGTCCAAAGGTGATTCTGTGTAAGTACACTTCCAAATGTGCTTGTCACTCTATTGCTTTGGTGACATGCACTCTGAGCTTTAAGTGATTAAAAGGAAGCTGAAGTGGAAAGAACAACATTGCATCTGCATTCCAGGCAAGAAGGAGGAGGAAGGAAAGAGATTAAATGAAGAGACACAGAAACAGTGGTGTATCAGTGATGAGTGTGGGACCAGTAAGTTCCAATAGCAGCATTGACCAGGCTGCTTCTGTGGTTTGTGGGTTTGTGGTAAGATTTGAATGATTGATTAGTGCCTCTATGTTAATTGGGATGCATGTGAGATAAGCTGCAGCTTTTTATTTTATTTATTTTTGTTTTTATAACAAGCTCTCTCTTTTATACTCACTTGGATGGGTTTCTGTCCCTTGTAATAAAAAAGAACTCAGGCTAGTACCTCCTCCAGAAGATCACATCTAGATGACCAGAGGAGATGGCTATCAAATGAGACGTTCTATTAATAAAATATACTTACTGACTATGCAATTCTGTACTCAGTAAAACGGAGGCTTTTCCTGACAGATTTTATATCAGAAGAGAAACGAAAGACCATGCCAGGAAACATGAAGTTCCCGGGAAGTAATTTGGTTATAAACATATTTCCTTAATAAGATACAATTTGATTCCGACTCTCATTACATTTTGACAAGAACAGTAAGACACTGGTTGTTCAATGATTCGTGAAGCCTTCTCAAACGTTCACAGCCCAGTGGGGTTCACAGAGCAGAGGCCACCATCCATCCTCATTTCACTGAGAGGACTGAACTCACAGGGTTTGGAGACTATCTGAGATCACATGCGCAGCAAATGAAAAGCTGGCCAGGTCTTCGGGTTGCTGGTCCAGTGCACTTCCCGCCACTATGTGTTATTCCCTGCTGCCTTTTCCACTCCTGTAGGTATCAAGGAGATTTCTTTCTGCCCATACAGATCTGTAGGTTCCATTAGAGCCTCTCTAGGGCTAAGTGTTTTGAAGATAGAGGTCATTATAATATCATGGTCAGTTAGGGAGCTCTTCAAAATATAATGCTTATCATAAAGTCATTTGCTTGCAGGTATTTCTTTCCAGGATCAAAAGTTTCAGTGCTCTGTGGAGCTTTCTAGCTTTAAAATATTTTATTGAACCCACTTGCCCCGACTTTATGAATGTGATGCGAACTTCCATTCTTACAACAAAGGTGACCATATAATCAAACCTGTTGGCACTCCTAACAGTGGCATCACATTCAAATGGGACAACAGGGTAGTCTTTATTCACTTCTATGGATATTCTGAAACATCTGCCTTCTGCTTGTAAAGCGGCAAGGGCAGAGCATTTATTGTACTGCGATCACCCCATGCCCCAAACCAAGAAGCCTACTCAATTTTTGTATCCTTTTGAAATGTTTTCAACTTTAAATTGCCATTGGAGACGTTATACAATTGGACAAGCTCCAAAAGAAATTTAAATTTGAAAAAAATTTCACGAACAGGAATAAGACCTAATGGTAGTCCAAGTGGCACCTTGATCTTCCAAGTTTGACATGGGATGGTCATGTGCCATCTTGTAGGGGTTTTCTATTCTGTTTTTCCAGTTAAGCATGCTGTCCTGCAACCTCCCTTACACCAGCCCTAGGATTGGTCCTCAGGCGACCCAGGCAAATGCCAAAAAGACTGTGGAGCGAAGGGGTGTGGGGCCTGCCCACCTGCACCCTAGAGGTTCAGTTGCTGCCTGGCCTTCCCTCTACTAGACAAAAACAAGGAGTCGACTGTGATGTGCATGTTTCCAACTCCTAAACACACAACAGTCCGTTGTCTATTTAACTGAGAGGCATATAACTACTTCTTCTGAGATGACAAGGGAAGATGGCTTGGATCTCAAATTGAGGTAGGAGGGTATCCACCATAAAGATACAGGCCCCTCTTTGGGGTTGTTGTCAACAGAAATCCAGAAAGTCCTTGGATCTGATTTGTGCGAATCTAGGATAATTACACACAACTTAGTATGAATATATTTGTTTGAATCAAAACAAGCCTTCCTAAAGGGATCTACCCTGACTTACACTTTTATATGGGCCTAAGGAATTATTAGTCAAGATATTCCCCTTAGAGTCAACATATCTGGGCTTTAATCTCAGGACCCAGATTAACATCAAAATTTTCTCTCCTCACCAAACTAAACCCTATAGAGTGAGCCCATGCTCTCACTGGTTTCATTCTCCCTGGGTGGCCTCTGGGTCCCCTCCATTGGCCTCAACATTGAAAGCTTGGGACAGGATGTGGTTACATCCCGGGGTTCTGTCTCTAGCTTTAACTCCCAGGCTAAAATCTGCATTTCCTAAGTCTTCCCAACTCCCCTTTGTCAATGGGGTTTGACCCATAGGGAGCTGGGACTTTTCTTTTATTCTCTTGAGACTCCATTTGCAATCTTTTTTAGCTTTAAAGGAAAGTACCAACTCTGGACCTAAGATGTTGAAGGGACTGAGCTAGGTCAGTTGTTTTTAACCTCTGCATGATTGGCATTTGGGGCCAGATAATTCTTTGTTGCAGGGACTGTCTCATGTGTTATGGGATGTTAGGCAGCATCCCTGGCCTCTATCCATTAGATGCCAGTAGCAGCCTCCCCCTCTCCCCACACACACTACTATGACAACCCAAAATGTCTCCAGACAATGAAAATATCCCCCACGGGGCAGATCACTCCCCGCTAAAATCTACTGCGTTTGGCATGAGGAGCCAAAGGCTTAAGGAGACTCCTGTGCCTTCCTTCTCACACGGCTTACACGGAACTCCCTGCCAATGACTGAATCTTCTTTGACTTGCAGTGACTCTATTTATGTAGAGTTTCAAAACAAAACGTCCTGCACATTAACCATAGGACAGACATTTTAGTAAGGGCTTTCCACATATTACTCCATTAAATCCTGACAATACCCTAAGTAAGTACAGCTGCAAATGGCTTGCATTTAAAAAGGAGGAAACTGAGGCTTGGCAAGGTGAGGTGACTTGCCCTGGGTCACCTGGAGAATCGGTGGCAGAGCTGGGAACACAGATGCTGTGTCCAGAGCCAGCCTTGACTACAGAGCTCTACCGTCCCTTTTCTGCAGACAGTGAAATCGATAGATCGGGAATCGTAACATCGGGCAAAACCAAAACAGACTTTGTGTGTGGGTTTAATGGTTTCTGAAAACCCTTTAAGTCTGTATGAGTCTGTCTCCTTTCATTTCATATGTTTTTATAAACACCAGGGGAAAATAATCATTAGAACAGTTAAGTTGATTTAGGATGGTAAAATCCACTTTTTTCTAGTCTTGAAATTATGTCGAGTCATTTGCCATTCTCAGTAGACATGGTCCCTCCATCGTTACCCCTCTTCTCTCCCGCTGGTCCGCAAGCCCCATTACCTGCACTTATATTTTTCTTTTAATGCCAAACAAGATTGCATTATATAGTCAGATATCACTCCAAGGAACAATAAAGGGGAATTTTATAGCCAAAATGCTCAGAAGAAAATCAAATGAATCGAGAAGAGAAGGAAGAGAGTGGAAAAAGAAAACTGAAAACACAAATATTTTCTAGAGCCCTTGAAATAAAGCTTGAGAAGCCACTGTGCTCTGCAAAATACCACATTCAATTGCTAGTTAAAAAAAAAATCATTGGAAGATTGGAAGTGCCCTTAGTACAGCAGAGGGTGAGGAGGAGGCGTGGGCTGACTTGTAAACCACACCCCAGGGGTGGGGCTGGGGCCTTCAGGCTCAGGCCTTTCTAATAGGATAGAAAGGTATTAAGAGAATTTTTGTTAAAAAGCCATGAATTTTTCTCAATGCAGCAGGCGACCACAGGAGGTCCTGAGTCTGGGGGTGCTGCTCTCCCCCTCAGAAGCTGAGCACAGGCTCAGTGTCAAGGAACTAACTTTACAACACTAATTGTGAGGCAAAGAAAAGAGCCTGCCTACTTTGTGATGTGGTTCCGGACACTGGCCCCAAAGGGGGCACCTTGGCCTATGAGAAAACGGCAGAAAGAGGAAGGTCACGCTCACCTTCCCCTTCCTCCTCCTTCTCCCCTGAAGCAGATCACAGAAACTTCATTGGACAGATGCCCCCCATACCTGGAAGACAGGAACATGTTTATCTCTGGAAACAGGGACACAGAGAAGAACCTCAACAAACGGGCTTTGCTAAGTTCCCCCAGGGTGTTGACATTAGATCCCAGCCCATCTGTCCAATCACACTTCACACTGTCCACTTCATCAAGTTTAGCATAAAAATACACAGGTTTACTCATTTCTTTGGGTCTTCACTTCTGAAGGCTTCTGTATATAAAACTTAGATTAAACAAATTTGTATGCTTTTCTCTTGTTAATCTGTCTTTTGTTATAGATACCTCAGCCATGAACATAAGATGGAAAAGAAAAATATTTCCTTTCCCCTACAGCTGGGAGCCTCCTAATATGCTACAGACCAAAGCCACGGCAATCCTATTATCTGGGAGTTCACCTGTGATCTCGATTAGAACTCACATAGGGAATAGCTGTGAATTGTTAACAGAGTAAGATTAGAATATAAAATCACATTTAAAATTTGAAAGCAAATTGTTGACAGTTTTAACCACAGTTCTCCCTTTTCTTTTGCAAAACCAGGGACACAAAGAAGGTACTAGGTACCACCTTTCCTGAAGGAAAACATGGCCTTAAGCCCTCTCCAGCCAGAAGAACAAAGAAGAACCTTTGTTTTTCTCATACCTCACAAAACAATAAGTATAGAGTTTTGCGGGGAAGGGGATATGAGAATTTTTATTTGTTTAAATTCCGACAGTTTAGGGGTTTAAACCGCAGATTGTAGCCCTGTAGAGGTTAATCAGATCAGTTTGGTAGGTTATAAGCAGCACTTTAAAAACATACAAACAAACAAAAGCACTGGAATCCAACAGCAGGTCTGGTTTGAAGCTTTGCAGTATGGGCCGTATCCAGGAAGAGTCCAGCTTGAGTCCTGTCTGGAGGGGCATCTTCTCGAGGTCACTATTTGTCACAGTCAGGCTTAGGGGCTTGAGGAAATTTAATTTCATTTTAAGAATTCACTAATCCAGTTGTGACCAAAGCTTTTCCTACCCATCTAACCAAATCTGCTTATAAACAATCACACTTAGATCATAGCCTTCTTCCCCTACATGGATGCAGATGGAATAAATGAGTTTAGATGAGGTTTTTCTAATGTGAATTCTCTGAAAAAAGGCTTCTAAAGTCAAATATTTGAAAAACACTCTACCATAGTCTTCTCCTGCAGATTCCCAGTACATATTACCCTATAAAAGAAAACGGTCAAGAGACTGGTTTGATTTTGTTTAACCTGATACATTCTAAACATATTTAACCTTGGAGCCCTTTGTTAATGACCTCTATTTTTTAAATTTTTTGTTTTTAATTTCAGAATATTCCAGGGGTATAAACATTTTGGTTACATAAATTGCTTTTGTACAGTTTGAGTCAAAGTTATAAGTGTATCCATCACCCATATAGTGTGCATTGTACCTGTTAGGTGTGAGTTTACCCATTCCCTCCTCTCCCCACCACCTGGCTTGATTTCCATTGAGTTTTACTACCATATGAGCATTGCATATGAGCGTTGATTTATAAGTTTCAATTTAGTAGTGAGTACATGTGGTTTTTGTTCTTCCATTCTTGTGATACTTCACTTAAAAGGATGTAAAGTTCCATCCAGATTGTTACAAAAGGTATTCATTAGTTCACTGTGCTTTTTTATGGCTGAGTAATACTCCATGGTATACTCCATGACATACATATACCACATGATCCACTCACATATTGATGGGCACATGGGTTGACCTCTATTCACAATTCCACTACCCTCGACTGAGCCCTTAGCCTGGTATCTACTCCCTTTGGCTTGCTACAGCATACGGTCTTTACTCAGCAGCCCGTAGCAGGTCCTCACTGATTTCTTGATGGAGACAGGGAGGAAGGTTTGCCACATTAGCTACTGTGCAATTTGAGAACTGTCGACATTGGAGGCCCCATCATCACTGTCACCCTTCAGCTTTTACTTGGAGAGAAAGATTTTCTCCTCTAAGTTGATTTCTACAACTGCTGTTTGCAGAATTAATTTGAATTGACTCTATGGTTGGTCAGTTGATCACTGTGGGTGAAGTCTGTTTATTGGTTTTTAAATGGTTTTGTATTCCTTTTCCTCTTTCTCCATGTAGGTGCTGCGAAGCGTGGCAGAGCACCTGTCTGTGTGTGCACAGTGCCAGGGACTCCACCATTCGGGCACTCTTTTTTTTTTTTTCATGTTCAAATAAGAGATAAGCCGTGCTGGCCAGAGCATGTGGACTCTTCCTGGAGTTCATTAATGAACTGGATTTACATATCATTGCAAAATAGCCAGCACTCCAGTCTGTCCGTTAGAAGCAGGTGCCAAGAGAGGAAATGTTTAATATTTTCCACGTGGCATGGGCTCTGTCAGACAGTGCTTCCAACCAGACTGAGCCTGTTTATGCAGTTAAATCATGGGTTTAGATTCTTCCCTTTGCCTCAGGAGTCTGGCTGTTGGCTCGCAGCCAGTTCCACACAAGCCCTTCCTTCTGGCCCTACATCTTCAACGCCATGCTGCTGAGCCAGCGGCTACTTCTGGGTGCAAACCTAGTTCTAGTTCCCTCCAGAGTTAGCTGGTTTGGCCATTTGAAAGCTACTATTTTCAACTAACTCTTTGTCATTTCAGAAACGAATCCTGCTCTCCAGCGCCAGGCCTGGGCAGGGCTGTCCACACTTGCTGACCGTGGCAGCTGTCTTCTGCTCCCAGGTCTTGAGCCAAAGGGACATACCCACTGACTCGGGGACAGCTGCCTCAGGGCCAAGGCGAGTAGCACCGAGGCCCAGGCTTCCTCTCAGCCCAGCCTGCTCCACCCCCATCTCCCCCTTTCCATCTTCTCTTTCTTTGAAATTTCTCCTTATTTTCTTCCTGCACATTTAAATGGCTCCAACCAATAAAATAATGACAGCTGTGTTGCTTCTTGAACTGATGGGCTCTAATCATCACGTTACCAAATTCTACACATCCCTGCCCAGCAAGGCTGGGCTCCCTAAAGGCTCCCTGTGTTCATTCTACCAATCAGCACTGCCAGTGACTCTGTACCAGATAGTTCTGACTCTACGTGCCAGACACAACCCTCGCCCTTGTGCTTACGTGCTAATGAGGGAGACAGATAATACACTAAACAAGCAAAATATATGGAATGTTAGTCATAAATGCTCAGGAGAGAAAATGAATCTGTGAAGGTGGGATAGGAGGTGTCGAGGCAGGGGTAGGGTAGAGATTCTAGATGGGGTGGCCAGGGAAGGCCTGTCTGACAAGACGGGATCGTGCAAAGACCTTAAAGAAGAGTAGGAGAGAGCTGTGTGGGAGAAGCAGGTTTTGGGTGATGGGATTCAGGACACCCTCTTCCAAAATATGGCACCTTGGCATTCAAGAAAACAGCAGAAGGAGGAAGCTCATTCTCATGTTCCCCACTTCCCACACGAAGCAGGACATAAAAACCTAGAAAGGATTTTTCTGGCCCTCCCCTGAAGCAGATCAAAAGATATTTCTTTACGAAGGCTTCCATGCCATTTAAAACTTATATTAAATAAACTTGTATGCTTTTCTCCTGTTAATCTGTCTTCTGTCACAGGGGTCTCAGGCAAGAACCTAAGATGGGAAGGAAAGATATTTGTTTTTCCCCTACATAGGCCAAGGGGCCATCTGGTGCCAAGGTGCTGGGGGGGAATATGCCCAGCGAGGTTAGCGTGGAGGAAGTGGCAGGGCTGCCATGGAGACTCATGTGCGTGAAGTGCCTGGCATACAGATAGCACTTGACAAATGGTAGCAATAATTATGATAGTCACTCATCAGATGTCCGTGGTTTGATGGATGGAAACAGGTGCATAGTTATCCGACCAAGAAGGCCCCAATCTGTTCCTTGGCCCCAAGAGGAGTAGTGTTTTATTATGACTCTGACCTCTAAGTGTGACCCCAGCATCCATCCCATCAGCATTCTTAACTTCCTTCCATCAGAAGGGACATGAGGCCATTGCCCAAACAAAACAGATGTTGAGGAGAGGATTTCCTTTGCCCACCAATGGGAAGTACTCAAATTGTGGTCCCTGGAGCATCAGCATCACCATCACCTGGGAACTTGTTAGAAATGGAAATTCCTAAGCTGCACCCAGATCTATAGAATCTATAGACTCTGGGTTGAGGCTTAGCTCTCAGTGTTGTCACAAGCCCTCTGGGTGACTCTGATGTATGCTGAACTTAGGAACCACTGCCTAGGGCTTCTGTTCTCAAGGTCTCCCAGAGCTGGGGAAAGCTTCATTAGGTCACCCAGTCATTTCCTTTGCTCCCTGTGGAACCATGTTATCAGAAGGACAGTTTGTTATTGTTGCTGTTATTTTAGGTTCCCTGAGATGCCCTGTGGTTCTCTATGACTGTCACTGTCCAGGATCCCTAGAGATAGCCCAGCTACCTCCCTAGACTGATGTTGCCAAATTCTGAATGAAAACAGCTCCAGCAAGGCTCTGAGACTCACCCAGAGGACTTCCTCTACCCTGCTTACTTCCTCCAGCATTTTCAAAAATGGCACTGACTGTAACCAAGTTTAATTTCCTACCACGTGCCCCAGGACAGCCAATAAGTCAAGAGACAAGGTATTGGGGCAAGGAAAGAAACTTTTATTTAGAGAGCCAGCAAACTGAGAAGATGGCCGACTAATGTCCCAAAGAACCATCTTAGATGAACTTTAGGCTCCTTTTTATCTTAAGGAAAGGGAGAAGAGGGGTTGGGTTGCCAGAGGAAACTGAGGACCACAGACATCTGGGCATCAGCAAGGGTCTGAGGAGGTTGTAAAACTTCTTTGCTCTTGGTCCATTAATTTTGGAGGATGAAGGTTAGGATGTTCCTACAAGTTTTTAACACAGTATCGTTACTCCTATGTATACTTTCTTTATCTTCCTGGGAGTGAGTTTTGGAAAAGGCAGGTTGAACCTATCTTCTAGCCTACGTGCAGAGCTCAACAGAAGCTTTTAACCTAAAGGATATTACCACTGGGGGTCAGAGGCAAAATGGAGCTAGTTATGCTAGGCCTCCCTTCCACTGTAACATGACTACCCCAAGAGCTATTTTAAGTTTTGTTATTATGGAATTTTAAAAAACAACAACAAACTTTCAAAACTGAGATAGACCAGCTTTGGATTTCCAGACAAGACACAGCATTTGTTCCTTTCCCTGTCCCAGGAAGATGTTACCTCACTGTTTACTGTGAATCAGATAAGACACGATAATGCTCCAGGAACCAGGCTACTTCCAGTAATTTTTCCGGCATTGAGAGGCCAAGCGACCTAACTTATAAAAACAACACTATTGGCCCTCCATTGTAATGACGTGGGCAAGGGTGGCTGAGGGCAGAAGAGGAAGGAGGAGGTCTTTGGAAATTTGATTTTGTTGCCCCTCAGTTTGAACCCTCTGTTAACTTCTGTTGGCCTAAGCAGGCATTCATGAAGTTAACCCAAAACAAAGTTACCCCATCTCTTGTTTAAAATGTAGATTCCTGGGACCCTAAAATAAGGGTTTTGAATGCAAGCAGTTCTTCACATTTTGGGAAATACAGGAAAGAAACAGCCTAAATATCTCCACAGGAAAAGATTCTTCATGATACAAGAGCTGCTACCTCTCAAGAACAGTCTCTTACCATTTAGAATAATATTTGTTCTTTTGGTTGGTAGTATTTTACATATTTTATTAATATAAGTTTTCTTCTGTTTCTATTTTACTTAGAAATTTTATTAGAGAGGTCTGCTTAAATTTATTAAAAATATTTTCAGTATTGATATGATCATTTAAGATTTAATTTATTGATATAACAGATTACATTGATAGATTTCCTGATATTGGCTCACACTGTAATTCTTAGGATAAATCCTGCATGGTCAAGGCTGCTATTCTTTGAAAGCATTGTTAGATTGTATCATATGTAAAGCAAAATTTGTTATGTTTTAAAATGTTTAATTTAATTTTTATAATGGTAAATAGTTTCTAAAAGTCAAATAGTTCCATAAAATTTATGATACAAAATAGTAGTCCTTGCCTTACCCTACCTACTCTTCCATTCCCACTTTCTAGAAGATAAACACTTACAATTTTTATATCTGTGTCTTTTGGTATTTGCTCTTCTATTTCCAAATGTCATACTTAATATAGTTATTTCTTGATATTTCAGTTTCTGACACCATGCAGAGAATTTAACTATTGGATTGCGGGATTTAGCTTCTTTACCCACACAGACTACACACACACACACACACGCACACACACACGCCCCAGGAACACTCACACATAGAAACACGCTCTTCCTCAGGCCATGTAGTTATATCATAATTTTGGTTGATCAATATTCAGTTTGCATTATTATGACTATGTAAATAAAATGCCCAACTAAGTCATGAAATGAACTATGATTAAATTTTCTTCTTGTACAACTTGAGGTTTTTCTCTAATTGTTAATAATTTCCTTGCTTTTTTACTTTCTTAATTTTCTTATGTACCAATCACTGATTCACACCCAAACTCTCTGACAGAACGAAAATCTCATTTCCATGCTTCCAAAAATCACATATTCTATCAAATTCATCTTTTTCAAATAGATTTCCCATCTGGAGCCTTCTGTCCTGCTCCAGTCAGGACTGATAATCCTCTCCGCCGGCTGTACAGCTGTCATCCCGAGATTTCCCTTCATCGGCCTCTCAGATTTCCCTTCCCTCTCTTGGAGTCCTCATCTTCTTTCTTGATTTACTCTCACATTTGGTGGAACACACTTCCCAAGAGCTTTCTGAGAAAGGGCACATAAAAGTTAGATTTTTTTTGAGATCTTGAAGGTCTGAAAAAATTTTATTCTGACTTCACATTTGATGGACTGTTTGGCTGGGTGTAGAATTCTACACTGGAAATAATATTTTCTCTGTGAATTCAGAAAGCATTGCTCCATTGTTTTCTACAGGGAAATTTTACCATTCTCATTCCTGATCCTCTGAATGTGGCTTGATTTTTTCACTGTTTTGTCATTAGGGACATGCAATTGCACAGTGCCATGCTTAGTGAGGGGTAGTTTTATCTTTGATGCTTGGGTCTGGGCAGACTCACTGTGTTCTGGGAAGTTGCCTTGATAATTTATTCCTCTGTTCTCCCTTTCTGGAACTGCTTGTCATTCAGTATTGGACTTCCTCAACTGAACCTTGAATTTTATCTTTTCTCTCTCTGTTTGTCCGTCTGATTGTGCTTTCTTGGAGACTTCATCATCAACTTCATCTTCCAACAAGAGTTACCAAGTAAAATACAGGATACCCAGGTAAATTTGAATTTCAGACAAACTAAGTATTGCATGGGACACACTTATACAAAAAAGTTATATGCTCTTGGGTTCTTATCACTGTATTTGATCACAGGAGCACAGCTGGATGACAAGATGTCAGGCTTGGAGGAGCTTCCTAAAGGCAAGCACCAGGTGCATCCACACAGAAAATGAACCACGTTCACTGAGAAGCAACTGGAACCTTTGAACATCTTGTTCAATAAGAACCCATACCCAGGCCGGGCGCGGTGGCTCACGCCTGTAGTCCCAGCACTCTGGGAGGCCGAGGCGGGTGGATTGCTCAAGGTCAGGAGTTCGAAACCAGCCTGAGCAAGAGCGAGACCTCGTCTCTACTATAAATAGAAAGAAATTAATTGACCAACTAAAAATACATAGAAAAAAAAATCAGCTGGGCATGGTGGCTCATGCCTGTAGTCCCAGCTACATGGGAGGCTGAGGCAGTAGGATCACTTGAGCCCAGGAGTTTGAGGTTGCTGTGAGCTAGGCTGATGCCACGGCACTCATTCTAGCCCGGGCAGCAGAGTGAGACTCTGCCTCAAAAAAAAAAAAAAAAAAAAAAAAGAACCCAAACCCAAACCCCACCCTTCAGAAAGATATGGCCTCACAAATGGACAAACACCCCCAAGCACTGCAGGTTTGGTTCAGGACCCACAAAGCAAAACTCAAGAAAGCAAAATGCAAGAATGTTCAGCAAAAACAAGAAACTCAACAGCAGCAGATACCTCAGGGTGGAGTCAAGACCAGTCCCTGCCAGAGAAATATGTACAAACAACCCAGATAGCCCAGCAATGCCTATCCTGTAGCCCTCATTTATGCAGGTCACCAGGCACCCTCATACCAACTCAGCTTATACGCCAATGTTAAGGTCCCTACAGATGCCTTCCTTGGCCACAGAATAGTCCATTTTGGCTGCTGCCAAGACCCTAACATTTACTGCCTCTATCCCATTTTGGAATCCCAGGTTGGTTCTCCATGCTTCAGTTCTAATGTTTTGGCTATTCACTTCTACAAAGTAGGAAGAGACACTAGACATAAAACGTCACATGTAATGATTCCCATTCAAGAGAATACTAGAGGTAGACAGATCAATGACATGAATGGATTTCAAAAACATTATGTGGCACAAAAGAAAGACACAAAAGACTACATGCTATATTAATTCCATTTATATGAATCCCTAGAGCAGGGAAAAGTCATCTCTCATGGCAAAAAAGATTAGTAGCTGCCCATGTGGAAAGAATTAGAGGCACAAAACAAATTTATCAGGGTGGCAGAAATGTCTCATGTCTTAACTAGGGTGGGAGTTACCTGGGGGAATAAATTCATCAAAACACTAAAGAACTGTACATCTAAAATCTGTGCATTTTATTTTATATAACTTAAACTGCAATAAAAAATATAGTGAGAAAAAAAGTTATATGTTGTTTATTTGAAATTCAAATAAAACTGGGAATCCTGAACTTTTATTTGCTAAATTTGACAACACTTCTTGCAACTCTACTACTGAATTATTCCTTTCTGCTATCCTTCCTATCTTAATCTCCAAGATCTTGCAATTGTTCTCTAAACACTCCTTGTTTAATAGCTTCTTTTGTCTCTTAAATATGGCATCTTCTCTTTTCTCTAGAGAGAGATTGGGAGCTTTTTAAAAAAGTTTCCTTCCACTGCCTACACTTTTTCTTTTTTTGGTCTCTGCTTTTCATGTTAGATTTCCTCACATGCCTGGGGATCCCTGGTTGTCTGCTCATATTTAAGAGTGATGCACTAAATGGCTGTTGGGAGTTCACTGGGTGTGGCTAGAACCTGTGAGCCTCCCTGCACCACACTACATCTTTCACTGGGGCCTTCTACTGTCAGTATCTTTAGGTCTTCTCTCCTAGGCTGGTCAGATTCCCAAAGAGAAAACCTCTAATGTCCTTTCTAGAAAAGACAAGCATGGCTGTTAGCCTTCTGGGAGGGAAAACACTGAAGAAGACTGGGGGTCCCACCTTTCTATATTTTTCCTCCTAATTCCCGTTTTCTGAATGGTATCCTTGTCTCAGTGTGCCTGGTGTCCCTGAATCCCAAATCCCCCTGGCTGGGCTGCTCCAGAGACTCTTCTGTCAGGAGGCAGTGGAGGGCCACTCATCCTGTGTAAGGCAAAGGAAGTGACCTGGGAGACTTAAGTATTCCGTATGTGGACTTTTAATTAATTTCCCTGTTTTCCACTCCTCTTAGATCCCCTATTTTCAGTGGTACTCGATTCCCCCAGTTCCTGAGCATTTCTGGGGTGGAACCCACTTCTGCCTTGGGTTTTGGCTATTTACAGTCTGCTCAGTCGGTTATCACCGGCACATCTCTTTTCAAAATTTCAAAATTTTTTGCTGTTGCCTTCTCTGCTGTCCTTTTGTTCTTCAAGTTGATCATTTTGCTGTCATTTTATTAGACTTTTATAAGAGAACGATAGTAAATATTTCTGTTCACTCTGTGAAGTTTAACCAGATATTGCTGGTATTTCATTTAGAAATTTACATCCATTCATAAGTAAGATTACTTTATAATTTTCTATTCTTGTAATAGCTTTTGTCAGGTTTTTGTATTACAGTTTTGCTGGCTCACAAAGTGGTTGTCTTTTCACCTTTTTCTACTACCTGGAATAATTTAAATAACATGGAATTATTTGTGTTAAAGATTAGATAAAACATGGCTACGAAGCTATGCAGTTCCAATAAATTTTTTTCTTTTTTGAGACAGAGTGTCTCATTCTGTTGCCCAGGCTAGAGTGCCGTGGCATCATCACAGCTCACTGCAACCTCAAACTCTTGGGCTCAAGCGATCCTCCTGCCTCAGCCTCCCAAGTAGCTGGGATTACAAGCTCATGCTACCGTGTCCAGCTAATTTTTTCTATTTTTAGTAGACACAGTCTTGAGTCTCGCTCTCGCTCAGGCTGGTCTCGAACTCCTGAGTTCAAGCAATCCACCTGCCTCGGCCTCCCAGAGTGCTAGGATTACTGGTGTGAGCCACTGCAACCGGCCTGATTCTTTTTTCAACGGGAGATTTTTTTTTTTTTTTTTTTTTTTTTATACAGAGTATCAATTTGTTGCCTGGGCTAGAGTGCCGTGGCATCAGCCTAGCTCACAGCAACCTCAAACTCCTGGGCTCAAGCGATCCTCCTGCCTCAGCCTCCCAAGTAGCTGGGACTACAGGCATGTGCTACCATGCTCAGCTAATTTTTCTATGTATTTTTAGTTGGCCAATTAATTTCTTTCTATTTATAG
>CAUYRT010036032.1:0-11010 GCA_963574885.1 Lepilemur ruficaudatus
TAATTTCTTTCTTTCTATTTATAGTAGAGACGGGGTCTCACTCTTGCTCAGGCTGGTTTCGAACTCCTGACCTTGAGCGATCCGCCCGCCTCAGCCTCCCAGAGTGCTAGGATTACAGGTGTGAGCCACCGCGCCCGGCTGTTACAAGCAGATTTTTAAACGCAAAAAGGGGGGACAGGGAGTGGCTTGATACAAAGTTGTTTGTCAGGAATTCCCATTGGTTTGTAAAAATAACATTGATCACTGATTGGCTCTATGTTGTTAAGCTATGGGTGTGGGTTATGGTGTCCAGCGCAGCATTATTAGGTTAATTTATAGCTACTTGCAGCAATAGCAAACAGTTTTAAGAGATGAATACATAGCTCAAAGGAAGGAGTAGGCTGTGATTGCTGACTCATTTTAACGTCTCCCTGGGTCTGATAATCTAAAAGGACTTGCATTCCTCAGATAAAAGTTCTCTTTTCTCTCTCCTGATAGGAGACTACATAACTCCACCTATTTCGGCTCCTGCCAAAAATATTGAGCCTAAAATCAGGCCTTTGGAGCTGGCTTCAGTTTACAGGAAATTCAGAGGATAGAGGAACAGGTTAAACAACGCGCAAAGAAACAATCAGGCAAATCCAGAATGTGTGCCATGATCTCTTAAAAGTCAACGTTGGAAAAACAAAGCAAAACAAAAGCCATGGACTGGAGCTTCTAGACTTAAAGAGACCTAAGAATCTCATGACCAAATGTAAGATGTGTATCTTGATTTGTTGATTGTATCTTGGTTTATTAATTTAAAAAAGATGTAGGAACCATGTTTTTAGACAATGGGGGAAAATTTGGCTGTGGACCTGGTATTAGATGATATAAGAAAATTATTGTTAATTTTGTGAGATATGGTAAGTATACTGTGGTTATGGAAGAGAATGGCCTTATTTTTTGGAAATGCATACTGAAGTGTTAGAATCTCTGTAATTAGCTTTCAAATGGTTTAGCCATAAATTTTATATATAGTGAGTGAAGAAAATATAGTAAAATGTCAACAATTGTTGAAGCTATGTGATCGATATATAGGTATTCAGTTTACTATCCTTTCTACTTTCCTGATATTTCAATATTTTCATAATAAAAGGTTTTTTCTTTTTTTTTTTAATAAGCCAGTCAAATTTAGCAATGGGGGCTGCATACCAACTTTAGTGACACAAATGTTAATAAGTTCTGATAATGCGCTACCATCAGGCCAGCCAAAAGTTTTTTTTAAATGCTTCTTCTCCCTTCTCCCATAGCAATTTTGGGGCCTTTAATAATATCACAGTATAATATCACTGGCATATACCACCTCCACATATGGAATCACAATATATGAAAGTGATGTATGCTAGTGGGTTTTGCCATTCAGATTCCAGATTACGAGCTCCTGGGGGTAGGAGCTATGTTTGGATCAACTGTATTTCCCTCAGAGTGCAGAGTACATAACAAACATTAATAAACACTTGTTGAAGATGGGCGAGGTGGCTCACACCTGTAATCCTAGCATGCTAGGAGGCCGAGGCAGGAGGATCACTTGAGGTCAGGAGTTTGAGACCAGCCTGAGCAAGAGCAAGACCCTGTCTCTATAAAAAACAGAAAAATTAGCCAGGCATGATGGCGTGTCCTGTAATCCCAGCTACTCGGGAGGCTGAGGAAGAAGGATTGTTTGAGTTTGAGGTTGCAGTGAGCTATGATGAGGCTACTGCACTCTAGCCTAGGCAACAGAACAAGACCCTGTCTCAGGAAATAAATAAATAAACCAAAAAATAAAATAAACACTTGTTGAATGAATGAAGAATTTACTATCACTACAGTAAATGGTTTACCAGTATACTTTTAGGAATCTCTGAATGAACAATGATAATGGCACACTTTTTTCAAGCATTTGCTAGGTGCCAAGCTTGGCACTTAATATGGGTTGCCTCATGCAATCCTCACAGCAGTCCTATAAGGTAAAGAAAATATTGATCCTATTTTGCCCATGAGAAAACTGACACAGAACTGTGAAGGAACTTGTCCCTTGAAAGAAATCAAAATATTTTTTCCCAAAATATATTTCTGTGACATATTTTGAGATGGTTATCGCAAGCTCGCAAACAGAAGTAGCCCTGAGGAGCTGTCTTTTCTGGGAGAGATTTGCATCTGCAGAGAATCTGCGTTGATGCAGCCAGATCTATTGTCTGGATCTAGGAAAGATTAACCTAGAGTCTGACACCTTTTTTTTGGAGACAGAGTCTCGCTTTGTTGCCAGGCTAGAGTACCATGGTGTCAGCCTAGCTCACAGCAACCTCAAACTCATAGCAGTCCTATAAGGTAAAGAAAATACCTTACCTTACCTTTTTTTTATTTTTTTTTAGACAGGGAGGTTTTATTGTCTCAGAGGGGCAGAGCTACTTCTGCCTGCCGCAAGGACACACAGGCTCTGTCCTTCCCATGGGCCATGGCTCTGGGAGTGACCCACAGAGGGGAGAGGAGGCTCACACTGCCCCCAGGGGTTCTCAGATTAGGGAGGGACATGAAAGTGACCACAAGCTTCTCAGACACGTCAGTGGCTGTAAACATAGGGCTGCGGGGGCCTCCTTACTCTGGAGTGGGTCTTGGTCCATCCTTGGTAGGGGGAGCAGGTGCCCAGCCCCTTTTCAGGCCTAAGAGCAGTCTCAGAGAGGGTCAGGGAAACTGGGCAGTCACTGGGACAGTGTGCCTTCCCCAGGACAGGCAGATGAGCCATGGGCTTCATCACAGACCACACAGAGGATCTGAAAGAAACATTTACCATTTCTCTCTGAGAACAGCTGCCACTGAGGTTCATCTACATAACAATACACTTTTGCTAGCCAGATCTCCTCACCTGTCTTACCACTATCGCCTGATTTACCACCATAACCTGTGTTTGGCCATGCTCTGAGCCCCCATTCTTTCTGAAACCTCAAGATGGTATACAAGCTTCTGCACCCCATTGGGGGTTTAGGCAATCACTCTCTGGTTCCCCCCATGTGCATGTTAATAAATTTTATATGCCTTTTTTCCAATTAATTTGCCTTTTGTGAGTCAATTTTTCTTTTTTTATTAATTTTTTTATATATGGGGGAGTGATGGGGGTTCAATTTTCCTTTTTGTTTTTTTTTTTTGTCTGACACCGAGTCTCACTGTCTCGCCCCAGGTACAGTGCAGTGGCGTCATGGTAGCCCACTGCAGCCTCAAATTCCCGGGCTTAAGGGATCCTCCTGCCTCAGCCTTCTGAGTAGCTGGGACTATAGGCGAATGCCACAGTGCCCAGCTAATTTTTCCATTTTTAGTAGAGACGGAGTCTCACTCTTGCTCAGAACTCCTGAGCTCAAGCAATCCTCTGGCCTCGGCCTCCCAGGGTGCCAGGATCATAGGCATGCGCCACCGTGCCTAGCTTGTGAGTTAATTTTTCGACAAACCTTCACAGGGCCAAGAAGAACTTTTTCCTTGGCTCCTACACCCTACATCATTTTTTTATATGTATACCCTACATCATTCAGATAGTAATGGCAGAAGCATGTGGTTCTAACCATTATACTCCATTGTCTTATCCCTCTCTTGTACCATCCTATTGGCAAAGATAGTTATGTGTGGATTTGTCTTAGCACCTACATCTGCTAGATAAGGAGCCCTTTGAAAGGAGAGGAAAGAAAACATGTCCACACAAATACTTGTGCACAAATGTTCCTAGCAGCATTATTTATAATAGCCCAAAGTAGAGACAACCCAGATGTCCAACAAATTGATGACTGGATAAAAAAAAATGTGGTCTATCTGTACAATGGAATGTTACTCAGCCATGAAAAGGAATAAAGTATTGATACATGCTATAACATGGATGAACCTTGGAAACATTATGCTATGTGAAAGACACCAGTTTCAAAAGATAATACATTACATGATCCCATTTATATGAATGTCCAAAATAGGCAAATCCATGGAGACAGAAAGTAGATTAGTGGTTGCTTAGGGGTGAGGGATAGAAGAACTGAAAGATAATAGCTAAAGGATACAGGGATTCTTTCTTTCTTTTTTTTTAATTAAAAAATACTTTATTGCAGCTGGGTGCAGTGGCTCAAGTCTGTAATCCTAGCAGTCTGGGAGGCCGAGGCAGAGGATCGCTTGAGCTCAGGAGTTTGAGACCAGCCTGAGCAAGAGAGAGACTCCCCATCTCTACTAAAAATAGAAAAACTTAGCCAGGCATGGTGGCACACACCTGTAATCCCAGCTACTTGGGAGGCTGAGGCAGAAGGATCCCTTGAGCCCAGGAGTTTGAGGTTGCTGTGAGCTAGGCTGACACCATGGCACTCTAGCCTGGCAACAAAGTGAGACTCTGTCTCGAAAAAAAAAACAACAAAACAAAACAAAAAAACTTTAATGATCATCTGAGCTTTTAGCAAGTCGTAAACTCTTTATTTTTGCCTTTTAAAATTTTCAATTGACAGGCCGGGCGTGGTGGCTCACGCCTGTAATCCTAGCACTCTGGGAGGCTGAGGCGGGTGGATAGCTCAAGGTCAGGAGTTCCAGACCAGCCTGAGAAAGAGCGAGACCCCATCTCTACTATAAATAGGAAGAAATTAATTGGCCAACTAAATATATACAGAAAAAATTAGCTGGGCATGGTGGCACATGCCTGTAGTCCCAGCTACTCGGGAGGCTGAGGCAGAAGGATTGCTTGAGCCCAGGAGTTTGAGGTTGCTGTGAGCTAGGCTGATGCCACGGCACTCTACAGCCTGGGCAACAGAGTGAGACTCTGTTTCAAAAAAAAAAAAAAAAAAAAAAATGAACCAATTCTTTGAAACAGGAAGTCAGAAAAATAAAGTAAGCCCAAAGAAAGTAGACTAGGTTGTCTTTTTTTTTTTTTTTTTTTTGAAATGGGGTCTTTCTGTGTTGCCCAGGTTGGTCTCAAATTACTGAGCTCAAGCCATCCTCCCATCTCAGCCTCCTGAGTAGCTGGGATTACAGGTATGAGACACCATGCCCAGCATAGAATAGATATTTAAGATAAAAACAGATATTCATGAAATAGAGAATAGTAGCAACAAAAAGAGATAAACAGAAGGATAGATACTTGAAATGAAATTTTTTAAAGGGAAACATCAAGAGAATGAGAAGACAAACAACAGACTAGGGAAAAATATTTGCAAAAGAATTTACCTGATAAAGGACTGTTACCCAGACTGCACAGTGAACTCCTAAAACTCAACAATAAGAAAATGACTGGTTTAAAAAATGAGCCAAAGATGTTTACTCCTCACCAGAGAAGATAACCAGATGGCAAATAAGCATATGAAAAGATGCTCACGTCCTATGTCATCAGGGAAATGCAAATTAAAACAACATTGATAGGCGCAGTGGCTCATGCCTGTAATCCTAGCACTCTGGGAGGCTGAGGTGGGCACATTGCTTGCCTGAGACCAGCCTGAGCAAGAGCAAGACCCCCATATCTCCACTAAAAATAGAGAAAATTAGCTGGGTATGGTGGTGCACGCTTGTAGCCGCAGCTACCTGGGAGGCTGAGGCAGGAGGTTCACCTGAGCCCAGGAGTTTGAGGTTGCTATGAGCTATGATAATGCCACTGCAATCTAGCTGGGACGATAGAGTGAGACTCTGTCTCAAAACAAACAAACAAAAAAACTCCAACATTGAGATCCACTACATACCTATTAAAATGGCCAAAATCCAAACTACTGATACCATCAAATATAGGCTAGGATGTGGAGCGGTAGAAACTCATTCATTGCTGATGGGAATACAAAATGGTACAGCTACTTTGGCAGTTTTTTACAAAACAAGATGTACTGTTACCGTACGATCCAGCGGTTGTGCTTCTTGGTATAGTATTTACCCAAATGAGTTGAAAACTTTATGTCCACATAAAAACCTGCACATGTCTGTTCATAGGAGCTTTTATTCATAATTGCCAAAACTTGGAAGCAACCAGGATGTTCTTCAGTAGGTGAATGGATGAATAAATTGTGGTACATCCAGAAATGGAATATTATTCAGTGCTAAAAAGAAATGAGCTATCAAGGTATGAAAATACATGGAAGAAACTTAAATGTATATTACTAAATGAAGGACGCCAATCTGAAATGGCTGCATACTGTATTTTTCCAACTGTGTCACATTCTGGAAAAGACAACATTATGAAGACAGTAAAAAGAGAAGGGAGGGATGAATAGCATGGTTTTGTAGGGCATTGAAACTATTCTGCGTGATACTATAATGGTGGATACCTGTCATACATTTGTCCAACCCGTACGTAGAATGTATAATCCCAAGTGTGAACCCTCATGTAAACCACGGACTTTGGTGATAATGATGTGTCAGTGTAGGCTCATCAAATGTACAATGTTGATAGTTGGGGGAGTTATGCTTGTGTTGGAGTGGGGGGTATATGGAAGCTGTCACTTTTGCTTAATTTTGCTGGGAACTTTAAACTGCTCCCCCCAAAAATAGGGTTTTTTTTTTTTTTTTGGAAAGGGGGAAATAAACCATTGGTAAGTGTGATGGGGGAGAAGATGGCACAAACAACATTAGCATTATGTAAAGCATAATTACAGATGGGAAAAATACTTCAAAATTATAAAGTAATAGTGTGTACCAACTTTACTAATACATTTGAAAGGTTAGAAGTGGGAATTGTCTAAGTTATCCCCTAAGATGTAGAAAAACAGAGTAAACTCATAACCACAGAAAAGTGTGGTAAATATAGTATAAGACTGCCCGCCTCTTCCCTAAAAAGCACTAAATGACTTTATGGGTAAGTTCTATCTAATAAACCTTGAAAGAACTGCCAGTTCCTACTAAAAATTATCTCAGAACACAGAAAAAGAGAGGGCATCATTAATTCATGTTAGCCAAATCAAAATAATCCTGGTTCCAAAATTTGACAAAGAGCATGAGAAAACTGTCTTTATTAGGAACAATGTTGTTGATTTTGTAAGTAAAATAATACTTAATTGAATTGAATGAATCAATGGTCTACTAGGATTTTTCCTAGAAATGCAAGAATAGATCATGATAGGGGGAAATTCTTTTCCTATATAGCATTTACTACATTAACATTGAAGAGAAACCAAAAAGTAATCATAATATATGCCAGTTATGCATTTAACAAAATTGTGCAGTTGCCCATGATTTAGTGAAAACAAAATTCTTAGCAAACTGAGAGGGTAATTTCTCAGGTTGATAAAAAGAGTCAACTAATAATCTACAGCAAAATTTTACTTGATGTTGACACATCAGAAGCATGCTTATGAAAATCAAATGACAATAATGACTGTTACCACCATTTGAATGTTACCACCATTGGAAGTTCTGATAAATAAAAAAAAATACCCAGAAAATTAAGTGGTCTAAAGATTCGAAAAGAAAATAAATTATATTTTCATAATATAATCATCTACTTAGGAAACCCAAGAATTAACCAATAAACCATTAAAGTGGTTGCCAGTTAGAATTGCCTGAGAACTTTTAAAAAAATACCAGTGCCATGCCCCTCTCCATTACTCCCTCCTTCAATAAACTTGAAAAATGAAAAGAAACAGGGAATAAAGTAGTCTTAGTTTCAGTGACACTGTGTTCCTCCCCATTCAGTATAAAAATGAAGGTTACCCATCTGGTAATACTATAACTATTTAGAATCTCAGGAATTACGAGAAAAGTAGACAATATAGCCAATAAAGGTTGTTATGTAGCATTTTTTTAAAAATCTTGCTTCCTAATTGGTAACACTGAATGTATTTAAGTATTTCTCTTTATCTTGGTATACTCAAAGATGAATCCTTTTTTCTTTTTTTCCTTTTTTAATCTACCCAAGATACTACTTGAGTTAAAGATAAATCTTATCCTAGTCAAAATGGTGAAATATTTTAAATTTCTTCCTCTCTTTACTCCTTCATTTCCATATTCCAGGCATATCAGTGTTTCTTTTATTCATTAGTACACCATGGTCCCTGCTCTGGAGGAGGAGCTTACGTCCAGTGAAGGCAATAAAGGTGTAAATAGATCCTTGCCAGTTATTCCTCTTGTTTACCTCATGCTGCCTATGTTAGTCTGTAGTTTAAACAAATTTGTCCTAAACCTAAAAATAAATTTTATTCTTTCTAGAAATAATTTTTGGGGCCAGGTACGGTGACTCATCTGTAGTCCCAGGCATTCTGGAAGTCCAAAGCAGGAAGATTGCTTGAGACCAGGAGTTTGAGACCAAACTTGGAAACTTGATGAGGCTCCATCTCTATAAAAAAAGAAAAATTTAGCTGGGTATGGTGGTGCATGCAGCTACTCGAGAGACTGAGACAGGAAGATCACTTGAACCCAGGAGTTCAAGTTTGCAGCAAGCTATGATTATATCACTGTACTCCAGCCTAGGCGGCAGAGTGAGACCCTGTCTCTAAAGATAGATAGATAGATAGATAGATTTATTTATTTATTTAGAGCAAAGGTGAGGAGCTAGAGGAGAAAGGACAATTTTAACTTTTTTATCTGTCACAGCAGTTTTCCATACCTTTGCTATTATCTTCCTATCTTCTGTGTGTGTGTGTTTTTTAACTCTGTAGGTTAGTTTTTCTTCTGTTTTACAAACTAAATAAAATTTTCTCTATTCACTGATTTCTTCCCATGACCCTCCAGATGAAGCAAAACAAAGCAAAGCAGAGAATCAGAACTACAGTAACAACTGCATCTCTCCAGCTTTCCATCTGAGCTTTGATACTGTCACAGGTTTTGTAGGATATTACTTCCATTTTTTTATCTGTCATGTCTTGAACTAATTCTTCCTTTCCTGAAATATCAGTCAGGGGTTTAGTTATAAACAAACTTTAAGAGGTAAAATGAAATAGGCATTGAAGATTGAGAATCAACTGTGAAGGCTGTGCAGCCAGGAAAATGCCAAAATCACAGTGTCAAATTATTTTAATGGAGGCATTATCGCTGCCACCATTGGGCACAGGCATCACAGCTCCTATTATTAATATTGGGGATGTGACACCAAGACTAGTACTTCTGCTGTTGCAGCCTATGAAAACTGGGTATCTCTTTACTCCTTTGATAGAATAAGTTCCTCATTGAACCTTCTTCAAGGACTAAGTTTTTGATAAACTGTCTCCTTACTCCTTCTGGGCATAAATCTCCCAGCAGGAGATACTGGGAATGTGAGTTGTCCGTTCTTCCCCTTCTTTTTATGACAAGGGAGTACTCCTAAAAATCCGTCTTCTGTCTACCTCTCTGGCTTCTTCTCTTTATATCTTTTTCCGTTCTCATATTATACTTTAGTAGTACAAAACTTTTGTGGTGGACATCAAGTTCATTTTTGTGCTGCCTCAACTTTGCAAATGTGTTTTGACACAGGACTTCTGTGGATATCAATGTAAGCCGTTAACTGTGCAGCTCTGGGGAGCATCTTTGGAATTGTACTGTCACTGCCCCAGGCCTAATTTGCTTTTCTTACTGTCTTTTTTTCCTAATTATCCTTCAAGACCCAGGCTTTACTTCTAAGACAACTTTTCTTGTTTCTCAAGACAGTTAATCACTATCTGCTTTGTACATTAATGTGTATTTAATATTTCACCATTTCTATTAGAATTCTTTGTGCAGAAACTATTTTACTTATCTTGTATTCCTACACATAACACAGTTCCTAGTATGTAGTTGATGTTTAGTTAAGTATTTTAGTTAAGTGCAGCCATTTCTAGATTTTCTTTTCTGTAATAGAATTTTATTGAAATTATGACATGAATGTAAATCGTGTTTCCTTTTGGCTGGGTTTAGAAACAAAACTCCACAACAGGGAGCTCCTTTAGAGTTGGTAATAAGTAAAAACATCAGTATCTTCTCTCTTGTAGCTCCATTTCTTATAGGTCTATTTTTGATAAGTTTTAAAAACTCATTTTAGTTAATAGTACATAAGGTGAGTGTTAATGAGTTAACTGGCATGTTTGAGGTGAGGGAAAGTACAGGTGATTGAAAACTTCTAACAGACGGTATAATCAAAGAATCCTGAAGGATTTCAGTCATTCCTGGAATGTGTTGCAAATAGTTTTTCACTTTTTATTCTGAAGCATTAATATCCATTTAATGAGTAGGTACTAGAGTTAGCACTTGTAAGTATGATAATGTGGAATTTTTCTTAGCCACATTAGTAATAATGTATTTAACTTCTAGGATGTGAAAGTAAATTTGGTTTTTCAGAAACCTTGCTTTTGTGATAACATTCATTACTATTCTTCTCTAGTATAGTGGGATTTTTCCTGTTTAAACAATTCTGGTATTATTGGGGAGTGGCATATGGTAAGAGGCAAATGTACCATCTCCTTATAGTATAATGGTTAAGAACGTGGGATCCCCACTCCACCATTTACTAGCTGTAGGAACTTGGAACAATTTTCTTCCTTTGTTACCTCATCTGAAGTGATTTTACTTTATCCATTTTATTGCCACTAGTCTCCCTACTCCCTCAGTACTTCATAAATTTCAAGTTTTTTTTTTAATATCAGCTATGTGTAAGAAGAACTTGAACAGGGTTTTGGTGATGAGGTACATACAACAATGTGTTACACAGTTGACCCCCACAGCACTTAGAGATATAGTTTTATGGTCCTGTGGAAAGCAATATGGAGATACCTGAAAGCGATACAGGTAGATCTACCATTTGATCCAGAAATCCCACTACTGGGCATCTGCCCAAAAGAACAAAAGATACTCTATAAAAAAGACACCTGCACTAAAATGTTTATAGCAGCACAATTCACAATCGCAAGATTGTGAAAACAACCCAAGTGCCCATAAGTACACGAGTGGATTAATAAAATGTGGTATATGTGTACCATGGAGTACTATTCAGCTATAAGAAGCAATGGTGATATATCACCTCTTGTATTTTCCTGGATGGAGCTGAAACCCGTTCTACTAAGTGAAGTATCCCAAGAATGGATAGACAGGCACCACATGTACTCACCAGCCAATTGGTATTAGCTGATCAACACC
>CAUYRT010036033.1:0-41103 GCA_963574885.1 Lepilemur ruficaudatus
CGGTGGCTCACGCCTGTAATCCTAGCACTCTGGGAGGCTGAGGCGGGCGGATTGCTCAAGGTCAGGAGTTCAAAACCAGCCTGAGCAAGAGCGAGACCCCGTCTCTACTATAAATAGAAAGAAATTAATTGGCCAACTAAAGATATATATAGAAAAAAATGAGCCGGGCATGGTGGCACATGCCTGTAGTCCCAGCTACTTGGGAGACTGAGGCAGAAGGATTGCTTGAGCCCAGGAGTTTGAGGTTGCTGTGAGCTAAGCTGACGCCACGGCACTCACTCTAGCCTGGGCAACAGAGACTCTGTCTCAAAAAAAAAAAAACAAAAAACAAAGGTAAGCATAATTATTTCATAATCTGTGCCTGGTAATGCCAATATCTGAAGTGTTTACAGTTCTGGTTCTGCTGCTTCTTGCTCATGGTGTATTTTTTCCTTGTATGTTTAGAGTCTTTGGAAAATTATTTCTGGGATTTCATTGAGCCCTACAGTAAAGTTGTAATCCTCCAGAAAGGATGTGTTTGCTTTGCTAGGTGCGTAGGGGTATTATCAGTTCAGGTCTACTTTAATTTCCATATTCAGGGCTTGAGGTTTCTTGGATTATCCATATGATATGAATTTGGGCTGCAACATAAAGAACTTCCACGTGCTAATAACTTCTCAGGGATTGTTTTTCCTCTTGCTTTTCTTTTCAATACTATAGCAACTGGCTTTAGTTTCTTGGAGGAAGGGTGGAGGGCTGTACTTTTGGTTTACTCTTATATTGAGGGTGTAACACTTTGAGGTCCCAGCTCTTTAAATAGTGTGTGTTCTGTTAGATTGCCTACTTTTGATGGGCCATAGTCTTTCTTTTATACCCGCCTCCTCCCATACAATTAAAACCAAAGTTATTGCTCCGGGCTTCTGTCTGATTCCTTTTTCAGCTCTTCAATGCTGCAGATGATTTTATCCCTAGAATTATTAGTGATTAGTGAGGAAGTTTACCCAAATAACCTAGCCTGTCATAATAGTAAAATCAGAACTGCACTGAAACAATTTATGTAACATAGAAATTATTTGTTCTCTGATGGTTTGGAGAAACCTCCATAAAAACATCTGAACCAGGTATCTTTTCCTTAGCATTTCATCACGGATTTTGGGTTACTGGTTATGGTTATTGGTTGATTCAGGTTTTAAACTCCTTCATAAATCAGTTTTCCCAGAAGAATTATTCTATGTATCTGTTTCTATGCTGTCCAATATGGTAGCCTCTAGCCATATCTGGCTATTAAGCACTTGATACGTAACTAGTCTAAATTGCGATGTGGCATAAGTGTAAAAGAAACACTGGATTTTAATTTTTTTTTTTTTTGAGATAGAGTCTCACTCTGCTGCCCAGGCTTAGAGTGCTGTGGCGTTAGCCTAGCTCACAGCAAGCTCGAACTCCTGGGCTCAAGCTAATCTCCTGCCTCAGCCTCCCGGGTAGCTGGGATTACAGGCATGTGCCACTATGCCCGGCTGATGTTTTCTATACATATTTTTTAGTTGGCCAATTTATAGTAGGGGGGGAGGTCTCGCTCTTGCTCAGGCTGGTTTCGAACTCCTGACCTTGAGCGATCCGCCCGCCTGGATTTTAATTTTTTAAAAATATTGATTATGGGTCAGGCGCGGTGGCTCACATCTGTAATCCTATCACTCTGGGAGCCGAGGCCAGCGGAACGCTCAAGGTCAGGAGATCAAAACCAGCCTGAGCAAGAGTGAGACCCCCCCCTCCATACTACAAATAGAAAGAAATTAATTGGCCAACTAAAAATATATAGAAAAAATTAGCCGGGCATGGTGGTGCATGCCTGTAGTCCCAGATACTCGGGAGGCTGAGGCAGAAGGATTGCTTGAGCCCAGGAGTTCGAGGTTGCTGTGAGCTAGGCTGATGCCACAGCACTCTAGCCCAGGCAACAGAGTGAGACTCTGTCTCAAAAAAGAAGGAAAGAAAGAAAGAAATAATAAAATAATTAGGAGAAATTTGAATTCTGACCTGCTATTTGATGACATTTAGGAATAATTGTTATTTATTTTTAGGTCTGATAATGGTATGCAGTTATGTTTAGAAAAAGTCACTCTTTTTGAAATATGTATTCAAATATTTACAGATGTCATGAGTTATGATTGAGATTTGCTTTAAAATAATCCAGTGATGGTGGCACAGCGGAGTGACAATAGATGAAATGAGATTGGGCCCGAGCTGCTCCCTGTTGAAGCTGGGTGATGAGCACACGAGGCTTCATTATGCTAATCTCTCTACTTGTGGAGGTGCTTAAAATTTTCCATTATAAGAGAAATAAAATGAAAACAGGTCTTGATTGTTCTAATCAAGTTTACTGCTTTGTTTTCTGCTTCACTGATTTGGTCTTTAGAAAATTCCTTCTCTCTTTGGCTTTTTTTTACTGTCCTTAGTACTTTTTCATGTATTTTAATGCTCTGCAATCTACTTTGGCCACACGGCCCAGTTGTCCTATGTAGTACCTTCTTTCGTTCATTTCTAAACAGCCTGTGACTCCCATTTAGAACTGATTATATTCTAAATATAATCAGAGGGATAAGCAAGTTAACAAGAGATTCAGGAGAACAAATATCTATAGTAAAGCTGGAGAATTGAGAGGAAGCAATTGTAACATTTTTTGACTGTTTCCTCTGATGTTTTTGCCTTTTCTGCTGCCAGATCTTCTCAGCTACTCAGAATCCAACATTCTAGTTCCGAGGAGGGATTCTTTATTCTACTTCCGGTCGCTGGAGCCTTGGGGTTCAAGGGTACCAGGACGAAAATGAAGATAAGAGGGTTTCTGAGGTACCTCTACCTGGACAAAGTGTACTGCCTGCTGTCTGTGCGGAACGTGAAGATCCTGGTGGAATATTTTCACCTTCTCGACGCGCATGGCAAAAACACCTTGAACGGTCAGTGAGTCAGACACGTTTCCTTGGGGTCGTCACCTGGTTTGCAGCTGATGCGCAGGAAAAGTTGCAGAACCAGAAACTATTTAGCTGATGAGTATTTTATTATATCATCTAGATGAAGAACAGAGAGAAACTGCCAGCTGAGAGTGGAGACTAGTGGCAGTTCGGTGGGGAGGAAAAAACTGCAGGCTCTGGGGTTAAATCCTGGCTGTCCCCATTATTCCTTGGTGATTTGGAGAACATGTCATCATCCTCTTTAAGTCCCATTTTTCTTATCTCGAGGTGAGGCTTCTAATAATGGAGTCCATCTCATAGTTGGAAAAAAGGTAATTTAATGAGATAACTTTGGCAAATGCTTAGCCCAGTGCCTGGCACACTGTAAAGATGTACTGTTTGTTAGTATTATAATTATTATTCTGGGCAGGTAAGCCCCACTCAGGCCTTAACCCTCAAGACTCCTTGGCAAGAATTTACTTCTTGTTTTTTGTTTTTTGTTTTTGAGACAGAGTCTTGCTCTGTTGCCCAGGCTAGAGTGCCATGGCGTCAGCCTAGCTCACAGCAACCTCAAACTCCTGGGCTCAAGCCATCCTTCTGCCTCAGCCTCCCGAGTATCTGGGACTACAGGCATGCGCCACCATGCCCAGCTAATTTTTTCTATATATTTTTAGTTGGCCAATTAATTTCTTTCTGTTTTTTAGTAGAGACGGGGTCTCGCTCATGCTCAGGCTAGTTTCGAACTCCTGACCTTGAGCGATCCACCCGCCTCGGCCTCTCAGAGTGCTAGGATTACAGGCGTGAGCCACCACGCCTGGCCAAGAATTTACTTCTTATTTGTCAAATGGGAGGTTTGCATCAGATGAACTGCAAGATCCTTTCTAATTCTTGGTACTTGTGAATGACCAAAAAACGTTGACGATCTCAGCCTTGCCTCTTGAGTCTACAAACTGATAGAGGACCAATTCGGTTCTTCGTAGGAGTGGGTATAAATATCTGTCTTAGTCTGTCTGTGTTGCTATAAAGGAGTGCCTGAGGCTGGGCAACTTCTAAGGACAGAGGTTATTTGGCCCCTGGTTCTGCAGGCTGTACAAGAAGCACGGCGCTGGCATCTGTCTCTGCTGAGGCCTCAGAAGCTTTGACTTATGGTGGAAGGTGAAGGGGAGCCGCGTCACAAGGGGAGGGGGACGGCACAGAGAGGTGAGGCAGGAGGTGCCAGGCTCTATTTAACAACCAGTTCTAGCGGGAACTAATGGAGAACTCACTCCTTACCTAGAGGGATCCGCTCCCGTGACCCAAATACCTCCCACATTGGGGACCAAATTTCAACACGCTATTTGGAGGGGACAAATACCCAAATTATGTCAGTATCCCATCCATTCATTCATTCTGACCTCCGACAGAGAAATGTTATTTGTAAATAAGGAGTTCCTTCTATAAAGATTTTTTCAAGAGGCCATTCAATCTTAAAAAAACAAACAACAAAAAGAGGACACCTTCTTTTTCTCTTTACATACAGATTTACATACAGCACACTACCAAATCTTCCCAATAGCCCTGCCCTAGGTGAAGCAGCTTCAGGGACCCTCGCTGTAAATATCAATACAAAGCTGAGATTGAAACTCGGGGCTTTCTGACTCCAAAGCCCACACACTGGTAGTCTCACTGGAATGTTCACTGCTCCGAGACTGATCTCCCCGGTAACTAAATCACTCCTTTATGATGCAACACCTGAGAGGTAAAGTCATGCTCATGTCTTCTGTCACCCAGGGACTGGATAGTGACCTGGAAATTTGAAGGCACAGCCTTAATGTTTGCCTTCCTGGGGGAGGAGTTGTTTAAGGCCTTAGAGACTTGAGTGGGCCAGAGTCAGGTGGTTTCCAAAGAGTCTTTATTAAGCAGCTCATAAGGCCCACATGAAAACATTTCTCAAGGGGACATCACTGTGCACATATAAGGTGTGTTGTTCCCAGATACTCATACTCAGTGAGGCTCAGAGAAGGAACATCAAGAGGCTGTCCAAAGGCCCCAAATTGTGACATTATGACCATGGGTTCACTGTGCTTTTAGCTGGTTTCAGCCACACATGCAAATCATGTAGATATTTTTCACGTATTCAGTGGAGACATTTCTTATGCAGGAGACAGTCTCTGTAATCAGTGGGCAAGGGGCAATCACATGTAGACAAAGTTATACCTGAAAATTTCTCATGCCCCTCTAGGATTTGTATATACAACTATGGCCAACACATGCCACTATATAAATGGATCACCATGATTGTTTCTTCCCTTTTCTACTCACTGGGACAGATTAGTGAGAGAAATGGCAGGCAAAAAACTTCCCTTTTTTTTTTTCCAGACAGAGTCTCACTCTGTTGCCCGGGCTAGAGTGCTGTGGTACCAGCCTAGCTCACAGCAACCTCAAACTCCTGGGCTCAAGCAATCCTTCCGCCTCAGCCTCCCAAGCAGCTGGGACTACAGGCATGCGCCACCATGCCCGGCTAATTTTTTTCTATATATTTTTAGTTGTCCAATTAATTTCTTTCTATTTTTAGTAGAGATGGGGTCTCACTCTTGCTCAGGCTGGTTTCAAACTCCTGACCTTGAGCGATCCTCCCGCCTCAGCCTCCCAGAGTGCTAGGATTACAGCACGGGTGGCCACCACACCCGACCAACATTATTAGTATCTTAGAAACCCTCTTTATGCCCCAAGATTAAAAATCTTTCTCTTATCCCAAGAGATAACTGCTGTCCTGACTTTCATGTTACTGATTCCCCTGATTTTCTTTATAGTTTGCATC
The DNA here is from genome assembly GCA_963574885.1 of Lepilemur ruficaudatus. Classification (NCBI taxonomy): domain Eukaryota; kingdom Metazoa; phylum Chordata; class Mammalia; order Primates; family Lepilemuridae; genus Lepilemur; species Lepilemur ruficaudatus. The sequence goes on from CAUYRT010036033.1 coordinate 5,722, forward strand.
ACCTACACCTAAATAATTTATTGTTTAGTTTTGAAAAGCTGAGTAACAAACCCAAACCTAGATGTATACAGAAAGTGCTATATTGTCACTTTATGTATACCTTCCAAGGAGAACAGAAACCGATAGAGTTTGCATGTCATAGTCTTGCTTCCCTGAAAGTTTATTTTTTATTTTATTTATTTTTATTTTTTGTAGAGACAGGGTCTTGCTATGTTGCCCAGGCAGGTCTCAAACTCCTGGGCTCAAGGGATCCTCCCACTTCAGCCTCCCAAAGTGCTAGGGTTATAGGAATGAACTACTGTGCCTGGCACTGAGAGTTAAAAAGAGTCCTTTTTCAGGAAGTCAGTGAACAAGCTCATAAGTGAACAGAGTATCAGTAAGGACAATAATGTGGGTCAACTTAGAGGAGACAGAGATAATGCAAGAAGGACAAACTTACAAAGATCATTACTCAGTACTATTATTGTAGGTCGGCTGTAGTAGCTCATGCCTGTAATCCCAGCACTTTGGGAGGCTGTGGTGGCAAGATCATTTGCCCAGAAGTTCAAGACCAGCCTGAGCAACATAGTGAGACCCCATCTCTAAAAAAAGTGCAAAAATTAGCCAGGGTGGCGGCACATGTCTGCAGCTACTTAAGAGGTTGAGGCAGGGAAGATCACCTGAGCCTAGGAGTTTGAGTTTGCTGACCTATGATTGTGTGACTGCACTCCATCCTGGGCAACAGAGCAAGACTCTTCTCTAAAAATAAATAAATAAATAAATAAATTTAAAAAAATTGCCAAAACATAACAGGATTATATATATATATTTGTGTATATATTTATATATATGTAAAATTCTATGAAGTATATATGCTATAGTGCCTACATTATTTACAATATATATTTATTTTACAAAATTAAAAAGAGCTTCTAGAAATTAACAACATGACATGATAACAAAAGTGAAAAACTCAATAGAGAAATTGAAAGATAAAGTTGAGGAAATATTCCAGAAAATAAAGCAAAAAAATTGAGAAATGAACACTAACAGAGAAAAACTAAGAAAATTATTACAGATCAGGGTGGGGAAACTTTTCATGTTGAAGGCCACAATAATAGAATAAGAGACCAGGTGTGAGGGCTCACTCCTAGCACTTTGGGAGTCTGAGGCAGGAGGACCGCTTAAGGCTAGTAGTTTGAGCCCAGCCTGAACAACACAGTAAGACCCCATCCCTACCAAAAATTTAAAAATTAGCCAGGCATGGTGTCACACACCTGTAGTCCAAGCTACTCAGGCTCAGGCGGGAGGATTGCTTGAGCCCAGGAGTTTGAACTTGAATTGAGCGATGATGATGCCACTGCACTGTAGCCTGGGCAGCAGAGTGAGATGCCATCTCCAAAATACATATAAATAAATTTAATTAAATAAGAAAATGAAATTAATAAAAAAAGAAAAATTAGAACATCAGTCTCTAGGCCAAAGGCGGGGAACCTGTGGCCTTCTAGGTGCTTAAGTGTGCCTTTAGACTAAGGTGCCTTTAGACTAAATCCAAATTTTACAGAACAAATCCTTTTATTTTTATTAATACATTTTTGTTCTTTTATATTTTTATTTTGTTTTTAAAATGAACGTATTTAAAATACCAACGAAAAAAAGAAGTTTCAACGAATTTATCCTCCCAGATAGGCTGGCACAATTAGAACATTAATAAGCCATAAAGGCTAAATTGTCAGCTACTCATGATTTAGTTCTTTTTTTTGTTTGTGAACCTTTAATGTTCAGAGATCAGCAGTGAGTCATGATTTAGCTCTAACTTTCCCCACCTGACCGGTTGGCAAGAGTTTATGCCGGTCGAGGATGCCAATCTGTTATCAGCTTTTGACAACGGTGCACTGTGTGTTTCTGTTTGAAGTAGAATTTGTGAATAGATGCATACCTCAACAGTATTTTTTAATTCTGTCTGCTTAACAGCCCATCATGTCAAAGAAGGCCAAGAGAATGCTGAAGGAAGAAAACAGATTTTAATGAGGATTGGGAATTGTAATATTATGTTGTTTTTATTAAAGATAAGGTGATTTGCTTACTTTGTGATACTGCAATATCAACATTAAAGAAATTTAATGCTCATCAGCATTATAACACCCACAAGGACCACAAATATTTTAAATTAGAGGGAGAGGCACAAAAAGTTGCACTGCAGAAATTAAAGATGAAAAACAAAAGCAAAGACAATTCTTTCAAACAGCAATAAGACCTGGAAAGAATGCCACTGAAGCAACTTACAAAGTAGTTTATATACTCGGGTAAAAAGGGAAGCCATTCAGTGATGTAGAAATTGTGTAAGAATGCATTGTCCAAGTTGTAGGATGCTTAGACCCCAACAACATTTCAAAGTGCAAACAACTGCCTTTTTCAAGGAGCATTTACTACTCTTCGACTTAACAGAACAACTTTGTGAAATACTTCAAAAGAAAATATATATTACTCAATCACTTTGGATGAATCAACTGACATTACTGACTCAGTGTAGGTTTTATATTTCATTTGGGTTATAACAGAAGATTTTCTTTGCTACAAAGAGTCACTCACTTTGGGCACTCCTGCAAACAGAACACGGAGAACAGATATCTTCAACTTTGAAGATAAATGCCATGAAGTTGGAATGAGTTTGGTAAATTTAGTGAGTGCACGTACAGATGGTGTACCTTCCCTGACAGGAAAACATGAAGGGTTTATTGCACTGATAAAAAAAGTTTTAACAGATGCAGATGCTCTCATTTCTTTTCATTTTTTCTTGCATCAGCAAAATCTCTGTGCTAAATCTACTATTTTACGTGATACTCTGCAACAAGTTATACGTATTGTTAACTATATTCGTGCAAATACAACAGGGCATCCTCAGTTTAGTAACATGCTAAAGTTGAAGCATAAGGTATTCAGTATAGATTTGCCTTGTCATTTTAAAGTGAGTTGGCTATCTCAGGGACAGGTGTTAGCCAAAATTTTATATCTGCACGTACAGATAATTAAATTAAATTTATTTTTGAGACAGAGTCTCACTCTGTTGCCCGGGCTTGAGTAAGTGCTGTGGCATCAGCCTAGCTCACAGAAACCTCAAACTCTTGGGCTCATGGGATCCTCCTGCCTCAGCCTCTCAAGTAGCGGGGACTACAGGCACTTGCTACCACCCCCAGCTAATTTTTTGTTTCTATTTTTATTTGCCTGGATAATTTTTTCTATTTTTAGTAGAAATGGGGTCTCGAAATCCTGACCTCAAGCCATCTCCTGCCTTGGTCTCTCAGAGTGCTAAGATTACAGGTATGAGCCATGGTACCCGGACCAGATAATTAAATTTTATGAAGAACAGAATCAGCAAGGTGAATTATTGAAAGAAGATTTTTATAGGAATTCAGCATTTCTGTGTGATATTATGTCAAATTAAAATGACTTGACTATTTCTTCGCAAAGTAAAACAAAGTCCATATATGATATGCAGCAAAAAAAAAAAATCCAAGCATTTTGAAAAAAGCTATCTTTTTTTCAAAACAATTCTTTTTCAAAAGAAAATTTTGGATGAACATTTTCCCCATGTAGCATTTTCCCCTTTAGCAAAGGTCATTGATAAATAGTATGATATATGTGAATCGTTTGAGAATATGCAGCTGTTATAGATCTATTAATTGGAGAATACAATGAAAACTTCACTGATTTTGAGAGTTATGACATCACACTCAAATTAGCATTTCAGACTTACTTAGTTGATATTACCAAGGCACCTGAAGAACTAGAGATGGGCCTGGTGTGGAGGCTCACGCCTGTAATCCTAGCACTCTGGGAGGCTGAGGCGGGAGGATTGCTTGAGCTCAGGAGTTTGAAACCAGCCTGAGCAAGAGGGAGAAGTTGTCTCCGCTAAAAATAGATAAATTAGCCAGGTGTGGTGGCACATACCTGTCCTCCCAGCTACTCGGGAGGCTTAGGCAGAAGGATCGCTTGGGCCCAGGAGTTTGAGGTTGCTATGAGCTAGGCTGAAGCCAGGGCACTCTAGCCGGGATGACAGAATGAGACTCTGTCTCAAAAATAAATAAATAAATAAAAATAAAAAATAACTACAGATGGAATTGATTGAGCTCTCAGTAGGTGACATTTTAAAGTCATTGTTTGACGCTAAGAAAGATCCAATTGAGGCCGGGTGCGGTGGCTCATGCCTCTAATCCTAGCACTCTGGGAGGCCGAGGCGGGAGGATTGCTCAAGGTCAGGAGTTTGAAACCAGCTTGAGCAAGAGTGAGACCCCTCGTCTCTACTAAAAATAGAAAGAAATTAATTGGCCAACTAAAAATATATAGAAAAAATTAGCGGGGCATGGTGGCACATGCCTGTAGTCCCAGCTACTTGGGAGGCTGAGGCAGGAGGATAGCCTGAGCCCAAGAGTTTGAGGTTGTTGTGAGCTAGGCTGATGCCACGGCACTCTAGCCTGGGCAACAGAGTGAGACTCTGTCTCCAAAAAAAAAAAAAAAAAAAGAAAGAAAGAAAAAAAGAAAGATCCAATTGAAATATGGAAAAATGCAGTAAAATGCACACACCTTCACCAGCATGCCCCCAAAATGCTTTCTTGCTTTTCAACCACTTATTGCAGTGAATCTACATTCTCCTACCTAACCCAAATCAAGACGCCCTGAAGGTTACAAATGACTGATACCCATATAGAGGATCAAATGAAACTGCAGACCTCCATGCTGCAATCAAATGTTCAAATGCTTTCCAACAAAAAGACACAATGAAGTCATTAAAAAGTTAGTTAACTTTAAAATTAACAAATAGTTCTCATTTTTTGCAATTATTAAGTACATAGTTGTTAGATTTTTACAAAATAATGTACCTTTTCAAGTATATCTAATTGAAGTTTCTTGAATGTGGCCTTATTTGAGTATAGCTAAATTAAGGTGGCCTTCCAACATGAAAAATTTCCCCACTCCTGACCTAGGTAATTCAATATCCAAATAGCAAGTCTTCTAAAAAAGAGAGAACATTTTCACTGCATGACCTTAGAAAAAAAGAATAAAAAAAGAGAGAGAGAGAGAGAGAGAACAGAGAAAAAGGAGGGGTGGGAATCATCAAGGAAATAATTCAGTACTATTTCCCAGAAAGGAAGGACATGTGGTGTCAGATTGAAAGACCCCATCTAGTGCCCAACACAGAGATATAAATAGAACCACACCAAAGTACATAATCAAGAAATTCCAGGACACTTGAGATGAAACAAGATATTACTATCTTCCAGAAATAAAAGATTGATTCCACACAAGAGATGAAGGATCAAAATCACTTCAGACTTTTCAATAGCAACAATGGAAACAAGAAAATACCTGAGCAATGCCTTCCAAAATTCTGAAGGAATATGATTTTCAATCTAGAATTTTATAGCCAGCCAAACTATCATCAGCTGTAAGAGTAAACTATAGATACTTTAAGACATAAAAAAAAAATGTACAAAATTTACTTCCCCACATTCTTTCTGAAGCAGCAACTGAAAATTGTGGTTCTCACAAAAAGTTGGGAGTAAACAAGGGATTCTAACACAAGGGAGAGGTGAAGTTAACCCTCAAGATGTTGATGAAGGGAGATATCAGAATGAAATCTTTCTTTCTTTCTTTTTTTTTTTTTTTTTGAGACAGAGTCTCATGCTATTGCCCAGGCTACAGTGCCGTGGCATCAGCCTAGCTCACAGCAACCTCAAGCTCCTGAGCTCAAGCGATCCTCCTGCCTCAGCCTCCGTAGCTAGGACTACAGGCATACACCACCATGCCTGGCTAATTTTTTCTATACATTTTTAGTTGCCCAGCTAATTTCTTTCTATTTTTTTTAGTAGAGACGGGGTCTCACTCTTGCTCAGGCTGGTCTCCAACTCCTGAGCTCAACGATACGCCTACTTCGGCCTCCCAGAGTGTTAGGATTACAGGCGTGAGCTACCACGCCCAGCCTTTGCTTTGTTTTTGAGACAGAGTCTCCCTCTGTTGCCCAGGGGAGAGTGCAGTGGCGTCAGCCTAGCTCACAGCAACCTCAAACTCCTGGGCTCAAGTGATCCTTCTGCCTCAGCCTCCCAAGTAGCTGGAACTACAGGCACCAGCCACCATGCCCAGCTAATTTTTCTATTTTTGTAGAGTCGAGGTCTGGCTTTTGGTTAACCTAGTCCCAAACCCCTGACCTCAAGGGATCCTCCTACCTTGGCCTCCCAGAGCGCTACGATTATAGGCATAAGCCACCACGCCTGGCCAGAATCAGTATTTTTTTTTTTTTTGAGACAGTCTCACTCTGTTGCCCAGGGTAGAGTGCTGTGGTGTCAGACTACCTCACAGCAACCTCAAACTCCTGGGCTCAAGCGATCCTTCTGCCTCAGCCTCCCAAGTAGCTGGGACTACAGGCATGCGTGCCACCATGCCCGGCTAATTTTTTCTATATATTTTTAGTGGGCCAATTAATTTCTTTCTATTTTTGGTAGAGACGAGGTCTCACTTTTGCTCAGGCTGGTTTCAAACTCCTGACTTTGAGCGATCCTCCCGCCTCAGCCTCCCAGAGTGCTAGGATTACAGAAAGAAATTAGCCAAACAATTAAAAATAGAAAAAATTAGCCGGGCATGGTGGTGTGTGCCTGTAGTCCCAGCTACTGGGGAGGCTGAGGCAGGAGGATCGCTTGAGCCCAAGAGTTTCAGGTTGCTGTGAGCTAGGCTGATGCTACCGCACTCTAGCCCGGGCAACAGAGTGAGACTCTGTCTCAAAAGAAAAAAAAAAATGTGTCTCCAAAGACATTGAACCAATTTACACACATATATATATATCAATATGACTGTTTTCTAATTATTTTCTAAAACCTTTTTTTTGTTTTTTTTATTTTTGTCATCATAGCTCACTGCAACCTCAAACTCCAGGGCTCAAACAATCCTCCTGTCTTAGCCTCCCAAGTAGCTGAGACTACAGGCATTCACCACACCCGGATAATTATAATATGTTTTGTAGAGACGGGAGTGGGGTTCGGGGGGGTTGTCTCATTTTTGCTCAGGTTCGTCTCAAACACCTGGCCTCAAGCAATCCTCCCACCTTGGCCTCCGAAAATGCTAGAATTCCTATAGGATTATAGGAGTAACCCACCTCGCTTGGCCCTCTAAAACCTGTTTAATCAAACTTTTAAATCTTTATCATTCAGAGATGGAAAAAATGGAGTCTAAATGATATTTTAATTTGTATTTCTTTTATTGAGAGTTTAGGTGAGAATTTTTACTATGTTTATTGACCATTATATTTAATTTTATGTCAACTATTCATGTCCTTTGATCATTTTTCTGTGGGATTATTTGCATTTTCTTATGATTTTCAAGAGAGTTTTGTTTAGCAAAGAACACAGCCTTTGTTTCTTTCATCTGTGTTACATTTTTCCTCCAGGCTATGTTTTGACTGTTTATGGTAATTTTTTTCCTTTGAGAAATTTCAAATGTTTAGGCATTCAAATTTATAAGTTTTTCCCTTTTGGCTTATGGGTATTTTGTTTTGGGAAAACCAATTCGATAGTTTAAAATTTACCTATGTTTGTTAGTAGTATTGTTATGATTATTTTTACAATTAAATCTTTGTTATAGGTGGAATTTATTTTGATGGAAGTATTAATAGTAATATAGGGATACACATTTGTCAGATTAATGCTAATTGCTATGTTAAACAACCCTACAATCTTTGTGGCTTAATATTAATACATTTTTTTTTCCTAGCTCACACATAGTCCAAGCTAGAAAATGACAGAGCTGGACTTCAAATGAGCAATCTGTATCTATTGTCCATGATCTTGACCCTATTAATTATATCTTTTTCTTCCCCTCCCCCTCAATTATTCTTTGAGTGGGCATGTGTTGCAGTATGTAATGTAAAAGAAACGAAGGGTTTTCTCCTATTATACTCTCAACACAACACACTTCTTTTTTATTTTTACTTTTTATCTTTATTTTTATTTTTTTGAGACAGTCTCACTTTTGTTGCCTGGGCTAGAGTGCCGTGGCGTTAGCCTAGCTCACAGCAACCTCAAACTCCTGGGCTGAAGCGATCCTTCTGCCTCAGCCTCTCAAGTAGCTGGAACTACAGTCATGCGTCACCATGCCCGGATAATTTTTTCTATGTATATTTAGTTGGCCAATTAATTTCTTTCTATTTTTAGTAGAGACATAGTCTCGCTCTTGCTCAGGCTGGTTTCGCACTCCTGACCTTGAGCAATCCACCTGCCTCAGCCTCCCAGAGTCCTAGGATTACAGGCGTGAGCCACCGCGCCCGGCCAACACAACACACTTCTGACACCAAATGTGTGGGGTTTATTCCAGAGGAAAATTTAACTCAATACTGACACTAACTGGAGTTAGTGCAGACCCCACAAAGTAAGGGCTCAGTCCCACAAGACTGCCCTCATTTCAGATGTCAACTGGAAAGTCTCAGGTTGTGACCTGTGCTTATAACTGACTGTCTATGAATTTGAGTTCCCACGACCACCCTCCTTGGGTTTGACAATTTGCTAGGATGTCTCATAGAACTCAGGGAAGCACTTTACTTACACTTAACAGTTTATCATTATGGATATTATAAAGGATACAGATGAACAGCCAGATGAAGAGATGTCTAGGACAAGGTATGGGGCACACCACCCTCCCAGCACTTCTACGTTTTCACCAATTAGAAATCCAGGAGCTTATCAAATTTTTCTTGTTCAAGATTTTTTTATAGGCTGGGCGCGGTGACTCATGCTTGTAATCCTAGCACTCTGGGAGGCCCAGGAGGGAGGATCGCTCAAGATCAGGAGTTCGAGACCAGCCTGAGCAAGAGCGAGACCGTGTCTCTACTACAAATAGAAACAAATTATCAGGACAACTAAAAATATATATAGAAAAAATTAGCTGGGCATGGTGGCACATGCCTGTAGTCCCAGCTACTCAGGAGGCTGAGGCAGCAGGATTGCTTGAGCCCAAGAGTTTGAGGTTGCTGTGAGCTAGGCTTACGCCATGGCACTCTAGCCTAGGCAACAGAGCCAGAGTCTGTCTCAAAAAAAAAAAAAAAAATATGTTTTACAGAACTTAATCTTCAGCTTCCCTCTCCACCTTACCCCTGCTTTGTGGAGGTGAATGGATAGGACTGGAAAGTTCCAACCCTCTAATTCTCTAATCACTTACTTGGTCTTTCTGGATGACTAGTCCTATCCTGAGGCTGCCTAGGAGCCCCATCCTACGTCAATTCATTAGCATGAACTCAGATATGATCAAAATGGACTGATGTTGATTAACAGAGACACTCCTATCACTTAGAAATTCTAAGGAAATTTTAAGGGTTTTAGGAGCTCTGTGACACTAACTGGGAACAAAGACCAGAGATATTTCAAGTTATATCACATAGTTCTTTTTGCTTTCAACTTTACCTTTTATTTATTTTTTATTTATTTATTTTTTTAGAGACAGGATCTTGTTATGTCACCTAAGCTGGATTGCATCGGTGAAGATCATAGCTCACTGTAACCTCAAACTCCTGGGCTCAAGTGACCCTCCCTCCTCATTCTCCAGAGTAGCTCAGACTAGAGGCACATGCTGTCATACCTGGCTAACAAAAAAAACACAATTTCTTAAAAAAATTTTTTTTTTAGAGATAGGATCTGTCCATGTTGCCTAGGCTGGTCTTCAACTCCCCATGAAATGATCTCCCCGCCTTGACCTCTCAAAGTGTTAGGACTACAGGTGTGAGCCACTGTGCCCAGCCAAATTTATAATGTTGAAAAATTAGAAGTAGTACTACTTTCAACACAGAAAACTTGGAAAACATACATAAGCACAAAGAAAAATGATTACTCATAATGCCACTACCCTAAGAAAACCAGTCTTGACATTTTGATGTCTTTGTAATACATTTACATGCAATATATGTACATATTTTCTACACAAAATTGGTTCCACCTATAGTATTTGACAATCTGCTTTTTATAGTTACATTATAGACATATTCTCATGTCAGTAAATAGTATTCTATAACCTCATTGCTAAAAAGGCTATAGAATATTCCATGGAATAGTATTTAAAAAATGAAAATATCTTTTTTCTGATGATCAATATGCTAATTGCAAAAAATTAAGGTGGTGCAAAAAATATAGAAATTATAAAATTTATGTGAACCATATGTCCACTTTCTGGAAATATCCACTCTTAATATATCAGAATATTAACTTCCAGACTTTATACGTATATACAAACATAAAATATTTTAAATGGGATTATGCTTGTTTTGTGACTTTCTTTTCCCTTTAATGATGAACATTTTTTTCATGATGATGAAAATAGATCTACATAAAAATTTTATTTTATTTTTTTTGTTTGTTTGTTTTTTTTGGTTTTTTGAGACAGAGTCTCACTCTGTTGCCCGGGCTAGAGTGCCGTGGCATCAGCCTAGCTCACAGCAATGTCAAACTCCTGGGCTCAAGCGATCCTTCTGCCTCAGCCTCCCCAGTAGCTGGGACTACAGGCATGCGCCACCACGCCCGGCTAATTTTTTCTATATATACTTAGTTGGCCAATTAATTTCTTTCTATTTTTAGTAGAGACAGGGTCTCGCTCTTGCTCAGGCTGGTTTCGAACTCCCGACCTTGAGCGATCTGCCTGCCTTGGCCTCCCAGAGTGCTAGGATTACAGGCGTGAGCCACCGCGCCCGGCCTACATAAAAATTTTAAAGTTGGTTTTATGTTCCAATATGAATATTACATGGGGGTTGCGACAGTCATTGATGTGGGCATTAGAAATGGGAAGTGGAAGGCTCAAATCCTAGTTTTGCCACTTAAAACTTGCGTGATCTTACATGAATTACTGTTTACTATAAAGCTCAATTGCTTAATAGAAATCATGAAGTCCACCTAGTAGGAGCAGTAAAGTGTTTGCTGGGGTTCCAAATTCTAAGGTTTTCAGTATGGAAGGCCTGAAAGAGGATCAGTCCTTATTCTTTAGAGTTCAGATATGGTGGAATGCTTTGGCCTGTGCCCAAATGGAACCTTTGCAGGCTTACCCAAAATCACTCACACTTAGAACAAACAAACAAACAAAGAAACAAAACAATACACTGAAGGCCAAAACAAACAAGAAGAAAAGAAAAAAGGCACCCATAAAGCAAACTAGGATCCTTATACACCACTGGTGGGAATGCAAATAATGCAGCCACTTTGGAAAAGAGTCTGGCAATTCCTCATAAAGTTAAACATGCAGTTACCACATAAGTTAGCAATTTCATTTGTAGGTATATACCCAAGAGAAATGAAAGCATACATCTGTTTATATAAAAACTTGTACAGGAATCTTCATAGGAGCATTGTTCCTAGTAGCCAAAAATTGGAAATGACCCAAATGTCTATGAACTGATGAATGAATAAACTGAATGACGTGGTATACCCAGACAATGGTATATTTGACAAAAGGAACTGAGTAGTGAAATATGCTACAACATGGATAAACCCTGAAAAGAGTATGTTAAGTGAAAGAAGCCAATCATAAAAGACCAGATATTGTATAATTCTATTATACGAAATATCTAGACTAGGGAAATTTATATAGACAGAAAACAGATTAGTGGTTTCCTAGGACCTGGAGAGTTGGGGTAAATTGGGGAGTAACTGCTAACAGGTATGAGGCTCTTTCTGAGGTGATAAAAATGTTCTAGGCCGGGCATGGTGGCTCACGCCTGTAATCCTAACACTCTGGGAGACCGAGTCGGGTGGATCGCTCAAGGTCAGAAGTTCGAAACCAGCCTGAGCAAGACTGAGACCCTGTCTCTACCAAAAATAGAAAGAAATTAACTGGCCTACTAAAATTATATAGAAAAAAATTAGCCAGGCATGATGGCGCATGCCTGCAGTGCCAGCTACTCAGGAGTCTGAGGCAGGAGGATTGCTTGAGCCCAGGAGTTTGAGGTTGCTGTGAGCTAGGCTGACACCATGGCACTCCAGGCAACAGAGTGAGACTCTGTCTCAAAAAAAAAAAAAAAAAAATCCTGAACGTAACAATATTGAGCACTTTTGCAGCTCCAATTTTTTTTTCCTGATCATTTGGAGATGCAAAAGCCTGACTGAATGTTATGTACGTCTTTTTTAGGACCCACAGTGTGGGACAGTGTGCATTTTATTTGGAATATAAATGCCAGCAAAGCATCTTTTCTTTAAAGTTTTTCTGTAAAAGCGGTCATACGTGCATAACTACACACACTTAAAGGAGCCCTTCTAGTATTATTTTCAAAGGTCTAACTTTGGGAAAAGTTTTAGCATTAAGTTGTTAAAATATATATACAAAATATCTGTTATAATGCTTATAGAACTGAGGTAGGTTCTGGTAGAAAAGGCACAGGAGACGGTTCTGCTTCTATCCTATTTGTGGAACTTCGCGTGCGTTACAGCAGGGTACAACGTGGAATCCCGCTGTATTAAGTTTCCCTGACTACTTCTTATAATGGGTATTAACCTAAACTTTGCTCCAGAGTGTGAACACTGCTAAACTGCACGGAAAACACTTACGTTCGCTTTCAAACAGCTAAAGTGCTAACAGGTGGGGAGAGGGTTTGGCCAAACTCTGTGAGGGCATGTGGAAGCGCGGAATTTGAGTCAAGGGAAGGCCCGATTTAAAAAAAAAAGAAAAGAGTGGGGCAAAAGAATTTGGAGCACACCAATATTGTACATATTTCAGGTTTCCCTCTCTCCCCTGGGTAACTGGAGCCCCCAGAGCTGATCTTCTCCAGGTGAGAAAGCCACTCCGGGCTGCCAGCACTTCCAGAAGTTTAAGGTCAGGACGCGGGAGCCCAGGTGAACGCAGTTGCGTGGGGCAGGCAATGTGCGGGCGGTTCGTTAAGGGGCAGCTGGAGGCACTAACTGGCTGGCGCGTGGCTAGCGGCGGGCACCAGAGGGCGGGGACGTAGGGGCGGGTCAGCAAAGGTCGGGCGATTGTGTCGGGACGCAAACCGGACGTAGGCGGCGGCAGGCGGAGCCCACCGCAAGTGATGTAAGGAGCGGAGGGATCCCATCTGCAGAGTCGAGGCGGCACGTTGAGACCCCAGGGGTACGGGGCGGGGGAACCCAATCCCCGCCCTGTTTTCCCCGCCCCTCCCCCGCCTCCTTTACGCCCCTCCCCCCGCCTCCCCTCTGGTTGGAAAGTTTCTAGAATCTCTTCCCAGCGGCCTTTGCGGTTCCAACATGGCGGAGCTGACGGTGGAGGTTCGTGGCTCCAACGGGGCTTTCTACAAGGTATTGACCCTTTTGCCACTTTGTCGGGTCTTCTGGGGGCTGGAGCGGGTTTGAGGGAGGGTTGGTGGGCCCAGAGAGTGAGGTTTGGGATCGAAGAGGGTGGCCAGGCCGAAGGCCGAGGCCACTGGGTTCCTTGCTTCTCCCCCCTCCACCCGCGGTTTAACGGTCTCGGGGGCCCGGGCTCCGTTATGTTTTGAAACAACACGCCGGACACCTCTTGCCTTTTCCTACTTACTAACCTTCTTCTTGGATGCCAGTGCGGCCCTTGGCGGGCCAGTGCAAAGCAGCCGAGTGCTTGCTGGGCGGCGGGGAGCTCCCGAGGAGCAGGCCTGAGCTCGGCGCGGCGGGGGAGTCGCGGAAGCAGGCGGTGGGATTGTGTGGTTACGGCCGCTCCCCCGCCCCTCGGACTGGGCCGTGCGAGGGCGCCTCGGCCCGCTCCGCCGACCCCTCCCCACCCCCGGGGGGCGCGTCGCGGAATCTTAGGAATTCACCTTTGTATTGGGGTTTTGGACTAACGAATCTTCAGTGCCTGAGGAGGAAGGGGGTACCGGATTGAAGGTTAGGATCGAGGATAGAAAAGTAGAAAACCTTGGAATGTGGCGGGTTGTAATATTTTTGCGGCCTGGGAAATTGGGCGGCGCCTTAGCCCCTCTATTACGGAAGAAAAGGCGAGAGAGTTCTGTGTTTTAAAGTAAGATTTAAAATATGAAATGGAACAGGGAGACAGGTGGAAAGGTGAGTAGTTTCTTTATATCACTTACCCCGTATTTTTGGAGGGAGGTGTGTTTTTGTTTTTTCCACGAGGTGTTTTTTTGTTTGTTTCCTTTGGGAGGAAGGAGATGTATTACTGTGGAATCGGGGCTGGGAAACGGAAGCGGTATCCCAGAGTAGAAGAATTTGGTAGGGGCTTCCAGTGTAAAGGGTTAAATAAATAACTGAAAGTGAAATCCTGACAGTTTTTTTCTTTTTTGCCATTTTAGCGTTCCCTTGTTCCTATTTCCCCAAAGTATGCCAGGACGTTACAAGATCAATACAAAATCTCCCCAGCTGTTGTCTGTCAGTCAATCTCTCTAAGCCAGCATCTCAAATGCTTGAGAGTCTTTGGCTATTTTTATGAAGGGCCTTCTTCTAATACTTGGGTATTGTGCGTATGCAGAATGAATTCTCACAGGTTTTCGTTTCAGCGTACTTTTTATCCCATGGGATTTTATTTTATTTGGTCATGATTTCCTATTTTCAGCGTTTTGTTTTTCCTTTCTTAGTTTACTGATAAGCTGTGTGGATTTGGTTTAACTCTCACGTGGTAATAGCATAGTAGGGAATCACAGTGTATAAATTATCCCTCTAAGCTTTTTACAAGTTTAAATCTCCTTAGGTGGTAAACATAAAGTAGAAACAGTGCGTGTTAGAAAGGAGTCTTTATAGTAATACGTAAATACGTTAATGTTCTAGGTTTAAAACTTGGTGTGAGACAAAATGACATAAATGAAATTTTGAGTAGATATTTCATTGACTTCTGTTCTTGTTGAAACCGGTGGTTGCCTTCCCCAGATGACTGCAGATGAGGTTAGCTGAGGCACAGGCCACAAATAATGGGTTTACCCATATTTTTCTTGTCAAAGATAGGTAAGGCTCATTATTTTGCATGAACCCTCCCGCCCCCCCACTTAAGTTTCAGATTCTGTTTGGCTATATAGTTCTTGTATAAGGGAGGTGTGCATTTTTTCCTTGCATATTGAAAAATAGAAAATGATTATTTTGCTTAAATGATTTTGCATTATGTGGTAGAACGACATTTTTTTTTAGCAAAGTATTTTGTCAGTAGCCTACTGGAGAAGATATTTTTCATTTTATTATAAGATTACGGTAATCAGTTTGTTTTACTAAAGATTGCTTACAACCTTTGGTTTTTTGTGGTATTTTTTTTCAGTCCACTATAAATCAGATGTCACCACTTTGAAAACTCTGAAGTATTTATTGTTGATCCCCATCCACACTCTGCAAATCTACTGCTTGGTTCTACTTTGATTCCATTACCCATTTTATCTTAGAAAGTGAGGTGGTACTTGGCAAAAGATCAGGAAAGATGCTAGCCACATTTGTGTGTACTGAAATAGTGTCTGTACTTGAACACTTGGAATTTTATGTCCAGCCATAATCTACTTGTTACATGCATTTTGTGGAAACTATGGTCTAGAGAACTCTGGAAGAATGAGAATGGTGAAGTGGAAAGAGCTCTGGATTTGAAGTAAACAAATGGGAATTCTGGATCTGAACTTGAGCTTACCATTATCTAACAATAGACCCCTGAACAAATGTCTCTGAGTTTGAAGTAGTTCAGTGATTTCCCAGGGTTTTTTATCCTATTAAATGGCCCACTTGAAAAACATTGGCTTATCGTACAAGCAGTTTATTAATACTATTTTAAACCTTTATTGGGGTTAATTTACATAAGTAAAATAAGCAAGCCTTTTTTGGTGTACAGTTATGAATTCTGTTAAATGCCGACTATTGTTTAAAGACCACCGCAACCAGATTTCCCTCATGCCCATTTTTAGTCAGCCTAACCTCACCCCCAACCTGTAGGGTGTTTTTTGTCCTCAAGAGTTTTGCCTTACCCAGAATGTCATGTATAGAATTTTACAATACACTATGTAGTGTTTTGAGTCTGGCTTCTTGTATTAGAGGAGTAATTTAATTTTAATTAATTTTTCTAATTTAGAAAATACGTGGTTAGTGAAGGAATTTTGGAAATTCGGCAAAAACTAGAGATTGCCTTGCTGTAAGAGCTGTTAACGTTTTGCTGTATTTTTTCTTTTTCTTTTCTTTTTTTTTTTGAGACAAAGTCTTGCTCTGTTGCCCTTGCTAGAGTGCCATGGCGTCATTCTAGCTCACAACAACCTCCAACTCCTGGGCTCAAGCAATCCTTGTGCCTCAGCCTCCCGAGTAGCTGGGACTACAGGCATGCGCCACCATGCCCGGCTAACTTTTTCTTTATATTTTTAGTTGGCCAATTAATTTCTTTCTATTTTTAGTAGAGACGGGGCTGGGGGGAGGTCTCGCTCTTGCTCAGGCTGGTTTCGAACTCCTAAACTTGAGCGATGCTCCCTCCTGGGCCTCCCAGAGTGCTAGGATTACAGACCTGAGCCACTGCGCCCCACCCATAGTTTTTCTTTTTAAGTGTTTTTCAATGTGCAGATGATTTGAATTTCCCTCCTCTTTCCCATCCCCCCACCCCATATACAGGGACACACATTTGGCTGGAAGTGTGAATTGCCACTGATGAGTTTCAGAGTCTGTTATCATGTCTTGAAACAGTGCTCTGTAGACGTTGATTAAAGTTTTTCTAGTGAAACTGAAACTTCATTTCACAAACTAATTGGAACCAGCCTGTGAAGAGCTGAAGATAATGAAGATTTTAAAATTATAGTCTTTTTTTTGGTAATATTTACACAGATGATAGCATGCTATACACATGTTCTATGTCTTTTTTTTTTTTTTTAACTTAACAGTGGATCTATAATTGTTAAAGAGATAACTTGATGTGTGCTTGTTTGTAGCCTTAAATCTGTGGAGATTGAAAGAATGGGAAACTGTTAATTAAGCACTTGATGTTGGGGTATAATTTTATATGAAACAATGCTTTTGTACCTTTTATACCTGAAGTAGTACCTTAGGTTTTATACTACTGGACATGTGAGTTGCGCTTTTTTTTTTTTTTTTACCTTTATTAAGGTAGAATATATCTAAAATTAACCTGTTTTAAGTGTGCAATTGAACGATTGTGTATTTACAGAGTTGTATAATCATTGCCACAATCTTATTTTAGAACAGTCTGTTACCTCCCCACCCTCCAAAAATCTCTTGCCCATTTGCATCATTAAAGTGCTTTAAACTTATTTATACATTCAACTTTGCAATAGCACTGCAAGTTGTGTAGCCATGGGCTGAGTATAATTTTAAATAGAAGTCAAAAGTAAGTCACTCACTTTTTGGCTCATGTAGAGCAAAGTTTTACCAAGGTGTTCCAAGGAAATGTGTCCTCTCCAAGATAGCTGAATGAAATTTCAAGCTTGCTCTTTATAAGATAGGATCAATTACTTTTAGAGCTCTGGGATTTCTGCTTTATGTAATTGACTGACTACAAAACAAATCTTAAAGTAGTATAATATTTCTATAATTAATTTCCATATTTAGCTTAATTTAATATTAAATGGAATTTGAGAGTACTCTAAATCATGCAGTAGGTATATTATTGCTAATGATACAGAATTATAAAAGAGTTGTGTTCTGAGGGTATACTGACTTTTCAAGGCTAGTACAGAATCTTGTTGATTGCTTTGTGGAGATTTGTAGTTGAAAAAAAGATGGTGGCTGCCTTAATTTTAGAGCACCCTGTTAAATTAAAAATACATAGTTCCAAATATATTAAAGATGTTTTTCCGTTGTACATGTTTAAAAATGTTTTCATAAAAATGTTAAAGAATTAAGATTTAACTAAATGAAAATAAACGGTCATAACAGTATTATAACAGTATTTTATTCATGTGTAGTTGCCAAATGTTCTTTTTGGGGGTTAGGAAGGCTGGGATTTACTTCCATCTTGCTGATGTCAATCACAGTTTTTAAAAATTAAATTTAAGGCTGGGTACGGTGGCTCACACCTGTAATCCCAGCTCTTTAGGAGGCCAAGGTAGGAGAATTGCTTGAGGCCAGGAGTTCAAGACCAGCTGGGCAATATAATGAAACCCTGTCTTTACAAAAAAAAAATTTTTTTTAAAGGATAGTCAAGTGAAGCAGTGAGAGTGGAGAAAGAACAAAGGAATCTTAACTGGTTGTGATCAATTAGTTTTAAACACCACTGTGCTTGGACCAGTATCTACAAAAACTTAAGAAAAAATTCAATGCTATGTGTAGAAACTTGTGGAAAAAATTTAGAAAAATTATTTTTCTTTTTCTTTTTTTGTTTTTTTGTAGCCAAAACATCTTAAATGTTTAGAAAAATTAAATGTGTATTTTTCTTGGAAAGTTTGTATTACAAAAGTAATATACAATTATGAAAAACCTGAAAACAGAAGGGCAAAAAAAGAAAAAAATCTATTTAGAGTTATATTGTCAAGGCCTTGGTTTTATATACTTCCAGAAAACTTATTGTTTTCCATATTTTTACTTTTATCCACCTGTATGTTTTATGCTCTTTTTTTTTTTTTTTTTTTTTTTTTGTGAGACAGAGTCTCACTCTATTGCCCTGGCTAGAGTGCCGTGGCATCAGCCTAGCTCACAGCAACCTCAAATTCCTGGGCTCAAGCGATCCCCCTGCCTCAACCTCCCGAGTAGCTGGGACTACTAGCCACATGCTCGGCTAATTTTTCCTATATATTTTTTTTAGTTGGCCAATTAATTTCTTTCTGTTTTTTAGTAGAGACGGGGTCTCCCTCTTGCTCAGGCAGGTCTTGAACTCCTGACCTCGAGCAGTCCTCCCATCTGGGCCTCCCAGAGTGCTAGGATTACAGGCGTGAGCAACTGCACCCAGCCTAATCCTCATTTTATATATTTGGAAACTCACTAGTTACTAATTTGTCCGAGGTTACCCTGTTGCTGAAATGGCATTTAACTCTAGGGTTCTCACTTCCAATTGCGTAGTTTAGCGTAGCATTAGGGGTTCCTTCAAGGTAATTTTATGGTAATAAGCTTACATTTTATTTAGGAAGACAAGGGTCTACACTTGACTGGATTATAACTCCAGTGAGTTCTCTATCACTGTGTTAAGGATGTCAAATTAGTTTTTTTGTAGTGAGAAAAGCTATATGCATTCTTGTAATCCTAAACTGTGAGACCTTGTTTATTTTTGTTGAGGCAAGAGTCTCACTCTGTTGCCCAGGTTAGAGTGCAGTGGTACCACGATAGCTCACTGCAACCTCTAACTCCTGGGCTCATGTGGGATCCTCCTGCCTCAGCCTCCTGAGTAGGTAGGACTACAGGAGCATGCCACCACACCTGGCTAATTTCTCTTTTTTTTTTTTTTGTAGTGACAGGGCCTCACTCTTGCT
Source organism: Lepilemur ruficaudatus (assembly GCA_963574885.1). Taxonomy (NCBI): domain Eukaryota; kingdom Metazoa; phylum Chordata; class Mammalia; order Primates; family Lepilemuridae; genus Lepilemur; species Lepilemur ruficaudatus. The sequence continues at coordinate 25,037 of CAUYRT010036033.1, forward strand.
CAGGCTGGAGACTTCGGTTTTTTTCATATACTGTAATATGAGGCAGTTGGATTTCTTTAATAGGCATTTATCAAGTTGCATAATTTCTGCTAGGTTCTGTTAGTTGATGAAGGTCCTGTCTAGCTCTCACAACAATAGCAGTAGGCTGGGCATGGTGGCTCAGCCTGTAATCCTAGCACTCTGGGAGGCCCAGGAGGGAGGATCGCTCAAGGTTAGGAGTTCAAAACCAGCTTGAGCAAGAGCGAGACCCTGTCTCTACTAAAAATAGAAAGAAATTAATTGGCTAACTAAAAATATATAGAAAAAGTTAGCCGGGCATGGTGGCACGTGCCTCTAGTCCCAGCTACTCGGGAGGCTGAGGCAGAAGGATTGCTTCAACCCAGGAGTTTGAGATTGCTGTGAGCTAGGCTGACGTGACGGCACCCTAGCCCAGGCAACAGAGTGAGACTGTCTCAAAAAAAACCCAATAATAGTAATATTTTTTGAGCACCCAGACGACCAGTCAGACTTCTTAGATACATTACATGAGTTTCTCATTTAATCCTCTCAGCCACAGTGAAGCAGATAGTGTTAATCTCATTTGAGGATACTGAGGCTTACTGAATCCAGATCTGTGAAATTAGAGGCTGATTCATGCTGCATACTCTGATCATTTGTTCAGCAAATCTGATGTCTTTAATCATTGTGGTGGTTTTTTTTTTTTTTTTTTTGCGTACAAATATGTGGTTTGCCAGATTATTAGTACTTAATACAATGGAAACTATGAGGGCTGACTAGAGAGGATTCTTGGAGAAATGCTTTGAGTTATGTCTTCACTCTATAGACTTCTGCTCTTTCTAATGTAGTAGTCACCAGCCATGGGGCTGAAATATACAATTCTGAATTGAGCTATACTTTAAGTATGAAGTACATACTGGATTTCAAAGACTAGAAAATCTCATTTTTTAAATATTGATTGCAAGTTGAAATATTTCAGATATATTAGGTTAAGTAACAATATATTATTAAAGTTAATTTCATGTGTTTCTTTTTACTTATCTAAATATGGGCACTACTTGGATGTGGGTGGCTCATGCCTGTATTACCAGCGATGTAGGAGGATCATTTCATTTGAGACCAGCTTGGGCAACATAGTGAGACCCTTATCTCGTAAAAAAAAAAAAAAAAAAAAAATTGGTGAGGCCCGCCTGTAGTCCCAGTTACTCCAGAGGCTGAGACAGGAGGATCGCTTGAGCCCAGGAGTTTGAGGGTGCAGTGAGCTATGATTGCACTACTGAACTCCAGTTGGGGTGACAGTGAGACCCTGTCTCTAAAAAAATAAATACATTAAATATGGCTACTAGAAATTTTAAAATTAATATATGGTTCACATATTTTTACTGAGTAATTTATACCATCCACAATTGTTAGCTTTATAGTGTTGATTATGTAAGGTATTTTGGGAAATATTTGAAATGCGTATCTGTGTTTATATTCACTTAAATATGCATATATATGAAACTGCCTGTTCAAATCATTTTCTTATGGTGTGGCATTTCTTAGTAAAATTGCCTTTTAGTATTTTCAAATGTCAAAGGCTTTAGAAGAGCTGTCTTGTTGCTTAAAAAGAAGAAAGACAAAGAAGAGTCTGGCAGATGATTAGCTGTTAAATAGGAAGAAACGTCTGTGTTGGCTTTTCTGTCATAGGACCAAATTTTCAAAAGAATAACTTGAGCAAAACAAAAACAATGTAAGGCATTGCTTTGTTAATCTAAATATATATATTTACATGTATAACAATCTCATCATAATTTATGTCCTTACATTATTAAAGAGGCTGAAAGCTGTGGGAAAATTGAATTAACATCAAATTTCAAGTTTCTGTCCCCATCGCTCCTTCTTTTAAACAAGATAATTTATGGTATCAGTTGTTTTAACTTGTCTTCCACACCACAGCCTCAGCATTTTTTGTCATCTATTTTGGGAGGATGAATAGAGGTCTCCACCAGTAATAGCTGATGAAGTTCATAGTTATTGTTGGCAAAGGAATGTGTGCTCCCCTGTCAAGATTTCTTCAGGAGCCTCAGAGATTAACCCCCTTCCCCCACCTCTTAATCTGCTTAGTTAATCATAGATAGCTCTTCTTCCTTTTCATAACTTTTTGTAGTTTTTCAGGTTATTTTCAAGTCTTAAATTTTCTTGAAATGTGTACTTAGTACATAGTAAGTCTTCAGGATATATTTGTTAAATGAACAAATGAGTCAGTCATAGCATCTTTTGTGATTTTGGTTCAAAATGAATTTAATTTTTTTTAGGAGTTATGTATTGATGCTAGTCAAGTTCAGATTGTGTCTTTAGGCATGCGTAGAGGGAACCATATAGGACTTCAACTCTTTGCAACAAGAAAGAATAGTTTAGGGTGGTCATATGGAACCATGAAGTCATTCCTTTGCAAGGAGAATTGTTGGATATTGCAAACTTGTGAAATTAACAAGCCAAGAACATTACTGGTGTGCAAATAGTAGATATATATGCTTTCTTGTGAAACCTTGACATCCTCATTGTCTTTTTTTTTAAAATTCAGAACAGTGAAATAATACTAATGAATGCTGAAGGCTTGCCTTAAGTAATTTTTTTTCCTTATTCACAATGATGTAATTGGTAAATTTGCAGACTTATTTGTGGAGCATGTATCCATTAATTTGAAATAATTTTTGTTTTGTAGATTTATTTATGTAGGTCTTTTTAAAGAGTATATTGTTTGAAGTTAAGAAATTTTGATTCATTAGCAGTCTTGAATGTTTGGTGCTTGTTGTTGGACTCAAATTGCAATTTGGATCTTTTAGTTGTTATAAACATATAATAAGTTTATTACATAGGATGTAGATTTGAGACCCCTAGAGACAAAAAATTACAAAGATATGGGGAGTGGTGACGTGTGTATATGTTGTTTGGAAAATGTGCTGGCTGACAAGGTGTTTAAGATATATCATGACTCTTTCAAAAAATATTTATACATGTATATAATTTTGCTCACACACATACAGGCATTACATACAAACTTGGTTTACTGCAAATTTTCCCCTTTTTTTTCTGGCTTCTCTTCACCACTTGATCTGTCATCTCCCCCTCCATTTCAGGTAACTCCTTTATAGCCAAGTATACTTGGTTCTAGATTTTTTTCCATGCTGGTAGAATTGTCCATAGATAAACATTCAAAATACAAATGTAGGGTTTTTCAGTATTGCTCTATAAAAATAGAATCATCTACATCTTGAATATTTTCATGTGGAGTATAATTTATTTTTAGCGATTAATAATTCATAAAAATATATCAGATTCAGAAATTCCCCAGTTAATGACATGTTTTGTTCTCAGGTTTTTGTTGCTCCACACATCTGTTTTTTATTAAATAGATTTCAAAGAATGGGATAGCTTGGTGGAAGGGAACTTTTACAACAGACTCTATCTAGTAAATGTTAACAGATTATTTTCTAGAAAGGCTTAACACTTTCCATTTCCTCCATTAATAAATGACAACTCTTTTCCTTTATGTCTCTGCCAGAAGTTGGTTTTATAATCTTTAATTTTTGTCTGTTTGTTGGAAGTACAGGGACATCTCATTGGAACTTTGATTTGCATATCCCACTTGTGAATTTCAGTGTTTGTTTGCCATTTTAATTTACTCTTGCAAGAATTGCCTGTCTTTTGCCTATTTTTTCATTGAGGTGTCCTTTATTCGTCAGATTTTGAGATCTCTTTTTATATTATAGATATTGACCCTTTGTCGTAAGAGCATTCCCTCCCCTCCATCTTTTTTACCTTCTTTTTTTTGTTTGTTTTGAGACAGTCTCACTGTGTTGCCTGGGCTAGAGTTCCGTGACGTCAGCCTAGCTCACAGCAACCTCAAACTCCTGGGCTCAAGCGATCCTTCTGCCTCAGCCTCCCGAGTAGCTGGGACTACAGGCATGGGCCACCATGGCCAGCTAATTTTTTCTATATATATTTAGTTGGCCAATTAATTTCTTTCTATTTTTAGTAGAGACAGAGTCTCGCTCTTGCTCAGGCTGGTTTCGAACTCCTGACCTTGAGCAATCCTCCCACCTCAGCTTCCCAGAGTGCTAGGATTACAGGCGTGAGCCATCGCGCCTGGCCACCTTCTTTTTGATATCTCTGATCATAGGGAAGTTTTATTTTTTACATGCTGAACTATTTTTTTCCATTAATGCTGTGGGTTTCCAGTCCTGGTTAAAATAGCCTGTGTCCAGATTATACATGCAGTTTCTTAGGTTATCTTGGCAGTGTTTTATTTTTACATTTATGTACTACATCAAGCATTATTTTCTTTCTCCATCTGTTTTTTACTTGTATATATTCATGGGGTACAAGTGAAGTTTCGCTGCATTATTGTATGACATTGTGGTGAAGTCAGGCTCTTCATTGCATACATTACTGAAAGAATGCACATTGTACCCACCAAGCAACCAGCAATCATCTGTGCCCCCCGCCAGCCCTTCTGAGTCTCCATTGTCCATCATTCCACAGTCTGCTTCCATGTGTACACATTATTTTGCTCCCACAAGAATTATTTTTGAATATTCATATGGATAGGCAGTTGTGCTAGTACCATGCATATTATTTAATAATCCATCTCTGTTTGAAAGTTGTTTTGTGTCTACAGCCATACTACCCTGAACGCGCCCGATCTCGTCTGATATTGAAAGTTGTTTTGTTTTTGAATGTGTGGGAATTAGGTACTTGTTCTCCTAAGCCACTTCTCCCTCACTTGTAGGATTGGGATCAGAGGTTGATGTTCAGTATCCAGGGGGGCTGAATTCCATTCTGGGTTGATAGAACCACCTGAAAATTGCTCTAAAAAGTCTCTGGGGTGCTCTGGGAAGACTAAAACGAGGCTCCAAAAAGGGAACATTGTGATTTGCTTTTTGGCAAACAAAGCCAGTTAGGAATCTTATTTTCTTTATGTTACTGCCTTGTCCTCTTTCGCTTTACTTACAAACAAGTAGGTAGTAGATCTGAGACTTAACCTTTACAGTGAAACCACTGTTATGTTTTCATTTAGTAAGGTGTTTTTTTCCCCCCTCGCCCTGATAAGGAATTCTTTCTATATCTGTTAACTATATAGACAATCCAGAAACATAGTATGTTTATTATGAATCTTCTAAATTACTTACCATAAGAGCTCCAGGAAAATGTACCATGGTATTTTTGGGGAGGGGAGTAGCTTTAAATACTCCTGGCACACCTTTGTGCCAGGTGTACTCCAGTTTATTTAAAAGCTTCACCTCCTTTATCTTACAAATTGAGCGGTTTTTTTTTTTTTTCTTTCAATGTAAAGTTGCCTAGGAAGTGATGATCACCCAGATCTGGGAGAGACAAGTCAGCTTTTCTTAGCCTAAGTTTCTCATGTGAGCTATTAATATATAACACAGAAACTATTTTCTCAATTCTCCAGCGGTGGTACATAGGTAATACCACTCTGGATGCATGAGAGAGAAGCTCTTTCATTAAACACAATAGATGCCTTATTGAACTGTATTTTCTTAGAACCCTGGTTGAGAAGAACTGTTTTGCTGTATTCAGTTTTCTCTTTTATTTTAGGATCTTGTGGACTCAACTGTGGACATAATGAGTTTTCAGTAAGCCATGTAGAGATGCCTAAATAGTTGGAAATTAGATGTAGAATCTAAGGAATAGGCTATTTTTCAGTACATAGGTGGGAGAAATTAGTGGAAGATTGATGCAGTTTCATAGTACAGAAAATGGCATCAGTTGTAAGAGGTACTCTACTGCTAAGACAGAAGAAATGTGACCAATTAATCTGAGCAGTGGTTTTCTTTATCTTTTAGTTTAGTGTTTTTTTCCTTAAATTGGGATAGGGTCTTGCTCTGTTCCCGAGGCTGGAGTGCAGTGGCATCATCATTGCTTACGACAATCACAAACGCCTGGGCTCCAGCTATCCTGATCTTCCTGCCTCAGCCTCCCAAGTAGCTGGGACTACAGATGTGCACCACCACCATCGGCTGATTTTTCTGTATTTTGTGAGAGACTGGGATCATTCTTCTCAGGCTAGCCTTGAACTCCTGGCCTCAAGCAATCCTCTGGCCTTTGCCTCCCAAACTGTTAGGATTACAGGTGTGAGCGACCTCACCTGGCCTTTTAGTATTCTTATGAACTTAAAGATATGCTTTAAACATGTGTGTACATACAATGGGACATTTAAGCAAAATAACTTGGTTAAAACATCTTCACATTCAAATGTTTGTTTTTTCTCATATCTTCCTCAGTGCCTCTCAATATGGAGAGTATTGATACTGCAAGCATACTTTAAAAGAGCTCTTCTCTATTATCTAAAAGAGCTCACGTCTATTACCTCCAGTATTTTCTTTCAGGAATTTTCACTAAGACTGCAAGTTTTGATGCTGGTGCTCTCTAGATTTTATCAGGTGTCAACAAAACCTACTGGTAAGAAACCTCAGTCCCTCCTAAAATGGTTCTTTAGTGGTTTGCTGATTGAAATGTCAACGGGTTACTGTCAAGTGCCATAGAATACTGCAAGCAAATCGAGTTTGAGCATGCCTAAACAGTGACATTTATGTCCTGACTGACATGTGGCTATCAGCTATTTTAACAAACCGTCAGTTTTAAGAAGCATCCTGATTTCGGAGATGTGAAATCATTAAAGTGTTGGGCTGGGAAGGTAGACTGAAGCCAGAGAATGAATCAGTAAATAAACTGATAATTGATGAAGGGATAATAAGTGATAAATCCATTGTGACAGTTCTTGAGAAACAAAAACCTGAGATGGTGAATTTTGCATAAATTATGCTAGTAACTATTTCCCATGGGTGTTATATTTTTGTAATCAAATTTATCCATCGTAGTAATCTTGAACTGCTGTATTTGGAGAAAATAGAGAGTCAACTAGTCAGAGGAAGGGACCTACAGCATATTACAAACAGCCCAATGTCTCTAATAGAGAAAAATTTATTTTTATTTTAATCTCTATTTTTAGAAATACATTTTACCACAAGTTTGCTTTAGGAATTAAGCCATCAATTGCAGTGTTTTTAACACATTGGATAAGACATCAGAAATATAAAGTTATTTCTGAATGTTGTACCAAATAAATCCAGAGGGAAAAATGTTTAAATTTTATGCCAGTGATCCATGAAAAGAGACATTAAAAAGAAAATCTTTGGTATTAAAACTAGAGTGGCAAACTATGTAAGAATACCTGATCAAGTTTGAAGAAGATGACAATGTGTGAGACTCACTCTTCCTTTTTCTTGCTTAAGAAAATAAATGTGAACTAGAGGCTTGATTTCAGACAGGTCCCTTGCTTTTTGAAAATTTTTAATGGGTTGGAATCTTGAGATTTGGAGTCATTAAAAAGTTGTGAGCTTCCTGCCAGCATAGTGACATGTGCCTATGGTCCCAGCTACTTTAGAGGCTGAGGCAGGAGGATCCCTTGAACCTAGGAATTTGAGGTTACAGTGAGCTACAATGATGCCACTGCATTCTAGCTGGGGCAACAGAGCCAGATTCTATATATATGTATATAAAAAAAATCTTATAGATTGAATTTGAAATCATGTTTTCCAGTCAAAGGAATTTTTTCCAGATTAGTATGTTGTTTTTTCCTTCTATTTTTTATTTTGTTAATGTCTGCTTTAATCTTTTTTTTCTTGTTTACCTTAGGCTTCATATGCTCTTTTCTGGTTTCTTAAGATAGAACTAATTTGAGACTCTTCTTTATGCATTTAGAGCCATACATTTCTCCTAGTTGCTGTTCTAGTGCTATCTTCTGAGATTTTATGTTTCCATTTTTATTCAGTTTAAATTGTAAGAAGAGAAACCACTTTTTTCTTTCTACTCTCATATTCAACACAGAACACTTCTGTGACCAGATGTGTGTGGGTTCCCTCCCATCCTCATACCAGTCAATTCTCTAGTGGGTACCAACTAGGTGTTCTATAATTGAAGTCAGTTCTGACACTGTCTACCGGGAGATCAGATCCCATAGATTAAGGGCTCAGTCCCACAAGACTGCCCCCACTTGAGGTGCTGATCTCAGTGTATTGGTTGTTAACCTATACTCTGACCGATAGACAGCAAACAGGGGCTCCTACAACCCTCTCCTTGGAGTCTATTAATAGGATGGGTCACAGAACTCAGAGAAATACTTAACATTTACTGTCTTAATGCAAAAGATACTGCAAAGGATTCAGATTAGCAGCCAGAAGAGATAGATAGGACGAGGTATTGGGGCAGGGTTGTGAGCTTCCTCCTCTGGATGTGCCACCCTCCCATCACCTCCAAGTGTTCAGCAGCTGAACCTCTAGGAGGTATTTCTTAATGGGTTTACTGGGAATGTTCTCAAAGGGATTCAGGCATCTCTGCAGGTTTCTAAGCCACAGCTTAAGCAAGGTATCTGATATATTGATCAGTGTTTTAAACATTAAATTTTTACTTCACCTCACATCTGTGTTTTAGACATGATAACTGCCTTTCCAGTTGTGAACTAGATTTGGTATTTTGTTCTGTAACCTTGCCTTAAGTACCTTTTTGTGAAAGGTTCCTTATTTCTCCTGATTAGTATTGCTACCAGACTTAATCTTTTTTTTTTTTGTCTTTTTTTGAAAGAAGTTTATTCTGAGCCAAATTTGAGGACCATGACCCGGGGCCACTCCCAAGAAGCCTTGAGCAAGTGGGCCCAGACTTAAATTTTAAACTACATGAATTCGCAAAAGCATTTTATCATCTGGCTTGTGATGATTTAATGAAAAGAGCTCCAGACAGAAGGTGAAGTTGTAAATAGTATTTATAACCTCCTAGAGAGTGAAACTTGGGGGCTATGTCAGTGTGTTATTGTTTCAACTTCCCTTTCTCTAAAATAAGTGGTCTGGAAGGTTTGTAAATGAAATTTTTCTTTTTCTTTTTTTTTCTGAGACAGTGTCTCACTCTGTTGCCCGGGCTAGAGTGCTGTGGTGTCAGCCTAGCTCACAGCAACCTCAAACTGCTGGGCTCAAGCAATCCTTCTGCCCCAGCCTCCTGAGTAGCTGGGACTACAGGCATGTGCCACCATGCTCGGCTAATTTTTTCTATATATTTTTAGTTGGCCAATTAATTTCTTACTATTTTTAGTAGAGACGGCGTCTTGCTTTTGCTCAGGCTGGTTTCAAACTCCTGAGCTTGAGCAATCCTCCCGCCTCGACCTCCCAGAGTGCTAGGATTACAGGTGTGAGCCTTCGTGCTTGGCCTGTAAATGAAATTTTATGTATCTTCATACAGTGTCATTAGATGACTTACCCACAGCCAGGGCCCATAATTCATCTCATCTCTTTTTGACTATATTTATAATTGCAATCTTTCAATTCCTGAAATGTATTCATATTACATTTCTTTTCTACTTCATTGATAGGATTTTTCCCCATGACTTCTTCCATCTAGTTGAAAAACTTTGTTTTATAACTGTATTCAATTTCAAAAATGTATTTATAATTTAGGCAAATATCCTTTGCACCTTGTTCTCCCACAGGAAGTTTATTATGATCCCACTTCAAAATTACCAAGCACTTTATGCAAATGTCAAAAAATGAGGTAGATCTTTATGTTCTGATAAAGATATACAGGACATAAAGTGGGAGGAGAAAAGCACAGTTCAGAACAAATTGTAGCAAATGTGGAACAACTTGAAGATTTATATATTATTAAAATTACATTTTTTTCTGTGAATTGTTCATTTAATTCATATTCATTGTTACATTCTTTATCAATTTCTTTCTTACTCGTGCTAGAATATTGTGAATTAGGGATTTAACTCTGTTGTATGTTATTTCATCCCCCCACCCCTTTGTATGTGATATTATTATTTATATATTTATTTTGGGGGGAGGTGTACAGAGGCTTGCCCTGTTGCCCCGGCTAGAGTTTCCTGACTTCAGCCTAGCTCACAGTAACCTCAAACTCCTGGGCTCAAGTGGTTCTCCTGCCTCAGCCTCCCAAGTAGCTGGGACTACAGGTGTATGCCGCCATGCCCAGCTAATTTTTTCTATTTTTCGTGGAGACGGGGTCTCACTCTTGCTTTGGCTGGTCTCTAACTCTTGGCCTGAAGAGATCTTCCTGCCTTGACCTCCTGGAGTGCTAGGATTATAGGTGTGAGCCACTGCACTCTGCCCTCTTTATGTTTTGAGACAGGGTCTCCCTCTGTTGCCTGAGCTAGAGTGTAGTGGCATCATCATAGCTCCCTGCAACCCAAACTCCTTTGGCTCAAGCAATCCTCCTGCCTCAGCTTCCTAAGTAGCTGGGACTCTAGGTGCATGCCAGCACACCTGGCTAATGTTTTTATTTTTTGTAGAGATGGGGTCTCAGTATCACCCATTCTGGTCTCCAGCTCCTGGGCTTTCAAGCAGTGCTCCTGTCTCAGCCTCCCAAATTGCTAGGATTGTAGGTGTGAGCCACTGCTCCTGGCCAATATTGTTTATTATACAGGGTGTCTCAAAAGTTGCCATACATAGGGAAAATAGGAAATTGTAGCTGAATGTACCTTAATTTACAAAATATTAATTACAAAATTTTTCCTTTGTATGGAAACTTTTGGGACATGCTGTGTTTTTAGCTTTTGGGTAGTATACATTTGTCAGATTTTGTGGCTTTGGGTTTTGTTTCGTTGGTTAGAAAGGCTTTCCTCATTCCAAAGTTATAAATATTTTACTCATCCTTTCTCCTAGAATCTTGATTGAGTTTTAAGAAGTTTGAATCTTTTGCCCATTGATTTTATTTTGATGAAAACATCTACTTTATTTTTCCCAATATTATCCAAATGTCTCAGTACCATGTAAAAATAACTCAGGCCAGGTGTGGTGGCTCATGCCTGTATTCCTAGCACTTTGGGATGCTGAGGTGGGAGGATTGCTTGAGGCCAGGAGTTCAAGACCAGCCTGAGCAACATAGGGAGACCCTGTCTACATAAAATACAAAAAATTAGCTGGGAGTGGTGGTTCACATTTGTAGAGGAGAGGGTGAGACAGGAGGATCACTTGAGCCCAGGAGTTTGGGATTGCAGTGACCTATGATGATGCCAGTACAGTCTGGCATGGGGGACAGCGAGACACTGTCTCAAAGAAATAAAAAAAAGCCATTTCTCCTCCTATTTGTAAATTCTTAAACTCCTTAGACCTGTTTTTGGAACCTGTGGTCTTGTTTTTTTAAAATATTTTTTCTGTCTTGATTATTATAGTTTTAAAATAAACTTTAATGTTGGTGGGTATAGTGTTTTCTTGTTATTCTCCCCAGTTTTCTTTCTTTTTTTGCTTCTGTAGACTACCTGTAGGTCACCCCCACCCCCATTTTAAAAGTTTCCTTTTTGAGTGCCACCTTTTATTTTTGAGGTAGACTTTAGTATAATTTTATAATTTTAACCCGTTTCCCCTCCAACAGAATACATAAACATACTCCTTCAATATGTCAGTGGGAGCCCATTCAAATTATAGGTTAATTTTAGGGGCATATTGAAATTTTTGTATTATCAATACCTATCTAAGAACACGATTTCCATTTTCCTAAATTTTCTATTTATATTTATTAGAGTTTCAAAAGATTTCTACACATAGGCCCTGCACATTTCTTTGTTGAGGACATTTGTAGGAGTTTCTTGGTGGTTATTGTAAGTAGAATATTTTTTGTCATTTTATTTTCCAGCTCTTTGTTGTTTATATCTAGAAAGCTAATTATTAGTTAATTTGCCACCTTAGCAAATCTTTGACTAAACCTTTTTGTAAAAAAATGTCTATTTTAGGCTGGATTCCTTTTGAAAATTAGTTCTTCAAATAGTGCTTTCACTCAGAATCTTGATACTACCTCTACCCTTCCCCCCTTTATTTTACATGTAATTTATGAATTCCTGTTTTTTTTATTTTACGATGCCTATTTTTTATTTTGTTAGAGATGTACAGGTAACTTTTTAAGATTCTGAGTGCATTTCAGATGTGTTATACTCCCTGGTTATTTATTGATGATTATTAAATGTAAACATATCGGACTGTGTGAATGAACAGAATGAGTGACCATTTTATAATGATGCCTTGAAATCATCTGTATTTGTGTGTGTGTGTGTGTGTGTATATATATATATGAAGAAGAAAAAGAAATGTCAAAGGTTTTGTTCTGAGAAATATGAGTCTTGGGCCAGATGAATGTGAATAGAAAGAGAGACAGTCTAAATCTCCAAAGTTTGGGACTAACAAAAGGATGATAGAAGTTATGGAAACTTAAAAGCATAAAAGAACCACCACCAACAAAAGAAACTTAAAGGCATAAAGCCCTTCCATACCATGTGCAGACAAATGTGGCCATTGTTATTGGTGTCTTCAAAAGATTTTAGCAAAGATCCAATTCTGTCATTTTGGGTCTCTTGAATAACCCCAGCAGTTATACTGGTAGTTTGGAGAGTATAAAAATACCTTTAATACTTTTGACAGTGTTCTGTATCAAATGGACTCAATTTTATAGAGATCTGGCTAGTATCTTTTCTCTAGAATTTAGGATTTGGGGATTAGAATTTAGGGAGTTAGATCATTAGAAATTGTCCACTGCAGTCTAAATACATTTTAAGGACTAGGTGTTAGGTCCTTAATCTAATAAATCTTGTGGTGGAAAGATACTAGCAATAAGAATAGATGTCCAGAGTTGTGTTTTCACTTCAAGTTTGTGGAAAGTGTGCACCCAAACAAAGTTGATGCTGATCTTCATGGTGGATGTATTTTTAGGGAAGGTCAAAACACTGATTTTTAGATAGAAAAAAAAATTTTCATTATGATGAAAAGTAAAATTTTCTAGTGGTATGGAGTTATGACTTAAACTAATCGGGTATATGAATTATACACAAACTAGAAAGATTTGTGAGACTTTACAAACTGTGTTCAAGTTGTTTTTTGAAGGACTAGAAAATGTTGGTGAAAGTTGAAAATATGACCAACTTCTGGTAGCAAGATATGCTTTACTAATATTCATGAACTTGGAAATTCTCTGTTTCTGAAGTATTCATTAAAATTGGCAAGAGCAGAATGTGTATAAATTTGCTCATAACCCATAACTATGAAAGTGCTGACCAAAGTGCTGAATGTGAGTGTGCGCTTCAAGAAATAGAAAAACTGGCCAGGAAGTTGTTACTACAGCATGGTCAGATAATTAAAGCCTGAACTGGAGTGGCAGCTCTTAATTTTTAGATTTGGGAGGAGAAAGAGAAGTAAAAACTATCTCCAGAATTACAAGGCAGGAGCTGCTATAGCACTCTTGAAGAGGAAAGTATCCTGAGTTTTAGTCCTTGATGAGAGTATTTGCATGGAAATGTCTCACAGCACACAAATAAATGAGATAAGAGGCAGTTGGAGAGGAGAACAGAGTTAAATTACAAACTAATGCAGTTGAGAAACAAATGTGGTGGGAGGGCACTGCCAGACTTGAAATTCATGAATTACCTACATTCTGTGGTTGGTCATCCTACATTGTTGAAGTAAATAAAATGACAGATTTTATTTTCATTCCCATCTGTTTCCCTCTTCTGCAAGAGTTTCTCTAGTTCCAAAAATTTCTGGGGTTGTAGTGCTGATCTACTTGCTTTTAGGTTTTCCTACTGCAAGTTTATGTTTCATAGTCTAATTTCCTTAGAATAATGTCTGACACGTAGTGAGCATTTAAATACTGTTGCTTTTTTGTTACTGTTAATCCTCTTCCATCTGCTTTATAAATTAAAAAAAATTTTTGTTTCAATGTTGTCTTTTCCCTTTGTTCTCTTTTTTTTTGTGGTTTTATGCCTATAAATCTCTTTAGTGTTACTTAATGGACTTTTGGGAAGGAGTGAGATAAACAGATGTGTTCAGTTGTGCCATGTTTTGACCAGGTAATGCATGCATGTGTATATATAGCTAATTTTTAGTGGACGTTATGGAGTCTAGTGTGATAAAGATGTTTTAGAAAAGTATTCACTAAATAACCAGTGGTTTAAAGTATGTGTTTAAGCATTTGACTAATACGGAATGTCATCTTATATTAATTGTAATAATAAAAGTGCCAAGGACTGCTTGCCTAAGGTTACATAGTGGTAGAATAAGTATTTGAACAACAGTAATTCAACACTGGAATCCTTTGCTTTCTTGAATATGTCAGATCTTATGGTTTCTTTCAGCTGTATTAATCGAATGAAGTTATAATAAAGAGTCTAATTTTGATACTAATTTTAAGGGTGAAAAAACAACTGATTTTTACTGAGAATCTGTTTTCATTCCAAAATAGTTTTGAGGCAATGTATTATATTTGTCATAGCCCCCCTTTTTTAAGGGAAGAGAAGTAGGTAGGAAAGATGATTAAGTTAAGGACAAAGATAATATCCAAAATGTCATGCATTTTAGAAAAAGGTGGACTATAATATTTATAACATTTATAACAAAAATGAATTTTTACTCTATGCCAGGTACGGTGCTCAACATTGATTATTTTATTGTTTGGTATGTATGGTATGGTACCATAGTTAACTCCATTAGATTGAAACTATGCTCAATATACAAGTGGTAGAGGTGGGATATGAATCCCTGGTGTCCAGTCTCCAGAGCTTGAACTCTTAAGTGACCATACTGAATACTGAACTCTTAGTCACAATAGTAAAGACTGCCACACTCATCTAATACCTGTGGTGTTCCAGGGATATACATTTACTTTTGCTAATTTCGAGATAGGTGATACTATGTGAAAAATGAGATTCAGAGAGGTTAAGTAATTTATAAGATCATGTATCTCATGAATGGTAGAGATGGAAATTAAACCCAGATCTGCCTAAATCTAAACCCTGTGTTCTTTCAGCACTCTATACTGCCTTTGTATCTCTAATAATAGCCTTTTACAGTTATGCACCATTTAACTTAATATTGATAATGCTTTTAATAATGTTTTTGTGTCTTGAAGGGATTTATCAAAGATGTTCATGAAGATTCCCTCACAGTTGTTTTTGAAAATAAGTAAGTTATTTTTATTGACTTCTTAACTTTAGAGACTGGTATTGACTGTTTGTCCTTGGGTGTTTCTGCTGCCAGTGGGAAAATGATTTTGCTTTGTTGTGGGGGAGCATGCTTTGGTTGTGAGTTCAAGTAAGCCCTGTTTTTGATAATTCTTCACCTGTTTTTCTGTCCACATTTGTCACTTTTTTTATAACCCACTTCTTTGCCAGAACATGTATGGACATGAATCATTAAGTAGTTTTTGCAGAAATAGATGGTTCAGTTATAATATGCTTAATTCTTAAAAGTCGAGCATATTGAAATGATGTTGTAGAAGGCCTTTCAAATGGCTACTGGTAGTCACAAAGTTTAATATTAGGCCATCTTTAACTGTTTGATATTAATAAGTAATCAATTTTATAGATATTATAAGGGTTATGTAGTCTAAAAATGGGAAAGACAGTATGCTGGGCTTGGTTAGGAAGGGTTATAAAAGAGCACTGTTAAATTGAAGGTCAGGAAAGGACTGTTCAGCTTCCACTTTTAAGCTGCTTCTGGAACTGCCTGAAAAGATCTTTGCCCTGCAGCTGCTTCGTGTAGAAACAGGTGTTGAGATGATTTCTGTCTTTGAGGAGCTGCCATTTAGATGGTGACAGCAAAAAGAAAGCACCCGAAAATCTTTTTACCTGTCAGCTGCTGCTTTGCCCAGTATTCACAGATAGAAACTTAAGGAACATTTTATATGTTAGTATACCTCCCAGGCATAATATATGAACTTTGTGAACTTCAGACTAATGAGGAATTTTTGACTTTATAAATTCAGCTTATAGGCCAGGCGTGGTGGCTCACACCTGTAATCCTAGCACTCTGGGAGTCTGATGGGAGTCCGAGGTGGAAGGATTGTTTGAGCTCAGGAGTTCGAGACCAGCCTGAGCAAGAGTGAGACCCTGTCTCTACTAAAAGAAATATAGAAAGAAATTAGCTGGACAAGTAAAAAAATATATATAGAAAAAATTGGCCGGGCATGGTGGCGCATGCCTGTAGTCCCAGCTACTTGGGAGGCTGAGGCAGAAGGAT